>RPOG01001811.1:14275-121246 GCA_008086565.1 Thalassoma bifasciatum
AACCTTTTTAAATAAAACATTCTTTGCAAATAAAAAGAATTTTAAAGCTGTTGAGAAATGTAAAAAACTTTTGTCCCGTAATTTTCACCTTGTCAAATGTCAGGGTGGTGCAACCGTAACATTAGACTTTTATTTTAAAGTGAAGAGAATAAAACAGGAAACAGGAAACTGCATCAGCCAGAGGAGCCCAAATGACATTTGTGACCAAGTGGAAAAGTTTGTAGATTTCTCTGAAATACTGATAAAAAAGGTTTTTTCACTTCATTGGTGACTGGAACAATTTCCATGTCAGGTGGAACAACCAATGTGATAATGTGAAATGTTATTTTAACATCAAATTATTTATCTTATTCACAAATAAAACAAATGAAACACACAAAATGAAAATGTATGAGTCACTACAGACACTTGAGAGATACTTGCCAATAATTTCACACAGAAAAAATAACAGGAACATATAAATATATTTTCATATATTTGGTTGCACCACCTGACATTTTTGGGTGCTCAAATTAAAAATACTAAAAAATAATGAACCTAAAAACTTTGAAATGTTGGTCAACGACTGAAATCTGTTAGAAAACATAATTCTTCTCTCAGAAATATGTTTTTATCCATTTTCAAAGAACTTTTTAAAAATAAGTTTTTAGACCCTCTTTTTGTCATTGACCCAAACCCTTAATAATAGAATCACTCAGTTAAGAGCACGTGTGTGTGTGTGTGTGTGTGTGTGTGTGTGTGTGTGTGTGTGTGTGTGTGTGTGTGTGTGTGTGTCAGTCATAAGATGAGTAATCAAAGAGAGGAAGTCTGGAACAATCACTCCGCTGACGTGGACTCAGGAAATGAGGCTGTTTCAGTAAAATCAGAAAACAGAAAACTGAGAATAAAACATCTTCAAACCTCTTTGAAATTATCAAAAGCAGAAAGAATGATGTCGTGTCCTCCTCTGACCAGACAAACGGCCGCGAGCAGCTCCAGAACCAGAGCTTTGGTCCTGTCACAGAGGAAGAAGAAGAGGAAACGTCAGACACAGATAAAAACACAGACTGATGAACAGACGGATAATAAAAAAACTTTGTCTCTGACCTCGGGTTCCTGCTGTTGAGACTGAGGGTGATTTCATTGACACAGCGAGGATGAATCATCACCAGGTTAAAACCAGACTGAAAAAAGAAGAATAAGAAAAACACATCAACGTGTGCTTTAAATATCAACAACATGGACAGAAATGTAGGAAAGTTTTCCTCCTAAGACCCTGAGTCCAAATGTGTTTGCACGTCACATTTAATTAGATGATTTATTAACCTCAATAAGGAAAACAACATTATACTCATATCAGGAAAATAAAACCCCGATATACTTAATTTTTCTTGGTGGTAAACTGTTGTGATGCTCTGAGCTTGTTCTGAAGACAATGATATTTATAATAAACAAGCTGCACTGAGTTTCTGACATTATTCTGATTAAGATGAAAACATGAAACTATGACTTCAATAAGACCGTCAGGATTTTGAGGTAAAATTAAAAAGTCAATACTGATATAAAAGTTAGAATTATAAGATAAAAAGTTGAATTTTTCAGATAAAAAGTAAAATCTTTAATATAAAAAGTCAAAACTTTTATGCAAAAACTCAAAACTTTGATATGACAAAAGTCAAATTATCAGACAAAATAAAGTCAAGACTAATACAAATAGTCAAATCTTTGAGATGAAAACTTAAGTAATGAGAATAAAAGTCAAAGTCATAAGATTAAAAAGTCAAAATTTTGAGACCAAAAAGTTGAATTTTTGGGATAGAAACTAAAATCTTTGATATAAAAACTCAAAACTTTGATATAACAAGTTAAGTCTGATATAAATAACCAAAATTATCAGACAAAAAAAGTCAAGACTAATACAAATAGTCAAATCGTTGAGATGAAAACTTAAATGATGAGAATAAAAGTCGAAGTCATAAGATTAAAAAGTCAAAATTCTTAGACAAAAAAGTTGAATTTTTGAGATAAAAAGTAAAATCTTTAATATAAAAACTCAAAACTTTGATATAACAAGTTAAGTCTGATATAAATAACCAAAATTATCAGACAAAAAAAAGTCAAGACTAATACAAACAGTGAAAACTATGAGAGAAAAAAACTCAAAACGATTTGATAAAAATCACTTTGAAATAAAAAGTCAAATTATGAGAGGACAAAAGTCAAAACTTGGAGATAAAAAAGTCAAATTGTTGAGATGAAAACTTAAATAATGAGAATAAAAGTCGAAGTCATAAGATTAAAAAGTCAAAATTCTGAGACAAAAAAGTTGAATTTTTGAGATAAAAATAGTCAAATCTTGAATATAAAAAGTCAAAACTTTTATGCAAAAACTCAAAACTTTGATATGACAAGTTAAGTCTGATATAAATAACCAAAATTATTAGACAAAAAAAGTCAAGACTAATACAAATAGTGAAAACTATGAGAGGAAAAAACTCAAAACGATTTGATAAAAATCAAAATCTTTGACGTAAAAAGTCAAAACTTTTATCAAAAAACTCAAAACTTTAAATGGAAAAGTCAAAACTTTGGAATAAAGTGTAAAAAATATGAGAATGAAAGTCAAAAACTTTGAAATAAAAAAGTCAAATCGTTGAGATGAAAAACTTAAATGATGAGAATAAAAGTCGAAGTCATAAGATTAAAAAGTCAAACTTTTGAGACCAAAAAGTTGAATTTTTGAGATAAAAACTAAAATCTTTAATATAACAAGTTAAGTCTGATATAAATAACCAAAAATATCAGACAAAAAAAGGCAAGACTAATACAAACAGTGCAAACTATGAGATTAAAAAAACTCAAAACCTTTTGATAAAAAATCAAAATCTTTGACATAAAAAGTCAAAACTTTTATTCAAAAACTCAAAACTTTGAAATAAAAAGTCAAATTATGAGAGGACAAAAGTCAAAACTTGGAGATAAAAAAGTCAAATCGTTGAGATGAAAACTTAAATAATGAGAATAAAAGTTGAAGTCATGAGATTAAAAAGCCAAAATCTTGAGGAAAAAAGTTAAAGTTATGAGATTAAGAAGTTGAAATATTGACTTTTTTTCATATTTCAAACACTACAGTGGCATTTTAGACCCACATGAATAAGTTAAAAATAAGTTTTTCAATAAAGGAAACTCAAATTTTTTGTGCTGAATCAATGAAAGATGTAAAAAGTGTGTGTGTGTGTGTGTGTGTGTGTGTGTGTGTGTGTGTGTGTGTGTGTGTTACCTGGTAGTTCATGATGGCTCTCAGACACATGATACACACGTGAACGTCGTCTCTTTGATACGAAGACGAATGAGACTTTTTGTGGATCTTGTGTCCGATGGTGGAGCTTATTCTGTGGAAGGAAATCAAAAGTTTCCACGTGTTAAAAAAAGAAAAAGTGTGTTAAATAAAAGATAACAGGTGTGTTTCTGTCCTGTGCAGAAATAATAAAAGTTGTTTGTTCCTCTCACCTGACGGTCAGAGCTCGAGCTGCTCTGGAAACACCGTGTGACTGTGAACTACTCGAACTTTTGGTCAAATCTTCCATCGACCTTTCTGCAGGTTTTCCTTTTTCTGACAGAGTTCCACCGTTTTCCACCGTTTCCACCTCAAACCTGAAGAATTTATGAAACAGAAACAGTCGTTAACAGATCATTTTAATCATTTTAATAAGAATAAACAGTCAAAGAAAGTTACTGATACTCACGAGGCGTCGCTCTGTGCGTGAGAAAGATACTCGACCAGAACGTCCAAACCTTTGTTCTGCTCACTGAGAAACTCCTGAGCCCATCTATGAAATATGAAGCAGACAGAAAATAATAATAATGTTTCTGATTTTTTTTACTGAAAGTGGATTTAGAGTGAGGCTTTGTTATTTAGGAAGAAAAATAATTCAGAGTCTTAAACTGACTTTGATTTATGAACAAAAACACTATGAACAACACTTTCTTATTCTCACGCATCATTTTTACTTTGGTATGACTTCCATAATTAACTTCTGAATGTGTTTTTTTCTAATTGTGCAACAAGACAAGACTGCGACATGAACAGAGAAACAGATTGAGGCTTAAGTGATGATGACAGTAACAGCCTGTATGACAAAAACTACCATAAACAATAATAATTATAAAAAAAAAATCAACCACAACAACAAAAATAAGTGCAGTATTACTAATAATGATAATAATGACCATTCAGAGGGACAGGGAGTAAGATATTGAAGTAAACATTTTGGTAACACTTGAATTCAGACTTGTCCATATATTAACTCCTAATTATTACTTATTGACTACAAATTAATGAATATGTGTTCCCTAATCTAAAGTGTTACCAAACATTTCTATTATTTATTTAAACAAACAAATGAAAAAATATATAAATATCTTATTTAGGAATGTTCTTATTTTAGGAGTTTTTCTATATATTCATGTTGAACCAGGTCTAAGGGGAACATTTATGTTTAAAAAAAAAAAAAAAAGATTTCACATTATATTGAATAACTTTCACCAAATGTGTCTCAACTCTCAAAATTTGTCACAACCAAAACACAAAATCACATGGGGAAAAAAAGAAGAAGAATTAATTCATACTATTTGATATTATTCAAGGATTCAAGGAGTTTTATTTGTCATTCAACACATGTAAAAATGTAAAATATAAACTAAAGGGGAGAGTTCAACAGTCTCACAGCTTCGGGAAAGAATTAAGAATATTAAGAATTAATATTAAGAACTATTCACATTTTTTGCTGTCCCCCGATGTACAGAGTATTTTTATAAAATTTGTATATGTATTTTCTGCACCAAAACCATTTAAAATGAATTTTTATCACTGGATTTGACATTTATTTTCTCTAAATGTATCAAAATTTGAATGCTGTATTTCCTCGTAAAACATAAAATTAATCATATCGACTCTGTAAGTCATCAATTTTTTAAAGTACTCACACAGATAATCATCATAAAATCGTGTTTGATGATGAAAAACACTTTAATTTTTGTTACAACAGCTGTTGTTTCAGTAATGACCATACTGTTGCTATGGTTACGATGACACTGTTGTCCCTGAGTTCAGCTGTTGTAACAGTAAAATCCTATTTTATGACTTGGTAGAAGCAAAAAATTTGTAATAAGACATTTTTATGACCCGCTCTGGTGAATGTGGTTCAAATTGAGACAAATAAGATGATTTTTATAACAAATAAGACAGAATGAGTTTCTTAGATGTCAGTTTTTGCAGTGAAAAGTTGAATTTTTCAGATAAAAAGTAAAATCTTAAATATTAAAAGTTGAATTTTTATGCAAAAACTCAAAACTTTGATATAACAAGTTAAGTCTGATATAAATAACCAAAATTATCAGGCAAAAAAAGTCAAAACTAATACAAACAGTGAGAACTATGCGAGGAAAAAACTCAAAACGATTTGATAAAAATCAAAATCTTTGACGTAAAAAGTCAAAACCTTTATCAAAAAACTCAAAACTTTAAATGGAAAAGTCAAAACTTTGGGATAAAGTGTAAAAATATGAGAATGAAAGTCGAAGTCATAAGATTAAAAAGTCAAACTTTTGAGACAAAAAAGTTGAATTTTTGAGATAAAAACTAAAATCTTGGATATAACAAGTTAATTCTGATATAAATAACCAAAATTATCAGACAAAAAAAAGTCAAGACTAATACAAACAGTGAAAACTATGAGTTACAACAGCTGTTGTTTCAGTAATGACCATACTGTTGCTATGGTAACGATGACACTGTTGTCCCTGAGTTCAGCTGTTGTAACAGTAAAATCCTATTTTATGACTTGGTACAAGCCAAAAAAATATGAAATAAGACATTTTTATGACCTGCTCTGGTGAATGTGGTTCAAATTGAGACAAATAAGATGATTTTTATAACAAATAAGACGTAATGAGTTTCTTAGATTTCAGTTTTTGCAGTGCACAAAAATCAAAAAGCCTCACCCGATGTGATTGGTGCGAAGTGAAATCTCCAAATCTTTGAGGACCTGAGTGGCATCCTGGATCCGTTTCTTTTGCTAAATAAATAAATAAATAAGTAAATAAATAAATAAATAAAAAAAGAGCAGAGTCGTGATGAAACAAATATTTAATCAAAGAAAAGATGATTAAGAAATTAAAAACAAAGGTTTCTGTTTGACTCTGACCCTGCGTGACACTCCTCCCTGATCCTGGTAGAAGCTTTTGATCTTGGTCAGGTAAGTGGAGGGGGGGCTCTTCACCTGGAAGCGCTCCTGGGGGGGGGGCACACACACACACACACACACACACACACACACAGACACAGCTCAGTTAAAAGACGCCTTCTTTTATTTTTCACCGTCTAGTGGACTCGGTGTAAATCTCCGAGTCTCGTAGACGTCGATAATAACAGTCTCGCTCATTTGTGTAGTCTGTGTTTGGCGAGAGACAAAGGTGCCGCTGCGGAGGTAGTAAGTGGTGGTGTCTTTATTTTTTTTTGTGTCGACGTCGGAAAAGTGAGACGAGAAATGTGTGTGTAGGTCAAACCCACAACCACACACACAGTGTTTTTTTTTATCATGTGTCAACTCTGGTCAAGTGTGAGCAGAATCTTTCAGCTCTGAGATGTTTTTTAAAAAATTTAATGAGCTGTAAAATCTTTACCTGATCACAAACTAACTCCCACTTCTTCTCGTTGTCGTACTGACTCAACAGCTTCAGTTTGTCAGGAGGTAAATTCATGTAGCTCTGAAAGAAAAAAGAGAAAAAAAGAAAGGCCGCTGTGGTTAAAAGGGTCTTAAATCTGCACAAAATATAATCAAAGACGAATTATGAGTTTCTTTTTGAACAGTTATTCTCACACCTTCCACCTTGTTATGAAGCAAACACACAACAAAAACTGAAATCTAACTGAAATATGAGCCACATTCAACTGATAAGTCCAGGAAAATGTCTTATTTTGAGTAATTTAAAGACAAAAATTAGGTTTAAATTGCTTGTAGGAAGTAAAAAAATCTGCCAATGGGATAAGAGGAAAAGTTTCTTGTATTGAGACATTTTTCCTCTTCCATTGGCAGATTTTTCTGACTTGTTACAACCAATTCAGACCTCATTTTTATCCTTAAATAACTTGAAATGAGACATTTGTATGACCTGGTCTGGTGAACGTGGCTCAAATTAAGAATAATAAGACAAATTTGACTAAAAATAAGACACAATGACTTTGTTAGATTTCAGTCTTTGTAGTGCGAGTGTGTTCGTCATAGAGTGAATATTAAAAATATTAGTTTGAATTTAATGTACTGTCTATAAATGACCAGAATAAAATTAGTAATAAGCACAATTTGGCTCATTTTTTTCTTTTCTTTTTTTTTTATCTCTTTGTATTTAGAGCCTCTTGTTACTTTTTCAGTCTCTTCTGTTGGTCATGGACACCAAAATGCTTTTGTTTACTCTGTGTGTGCAAACATCCTGTGTGTAACCATGGCAACATTGTTTACAAACAAGATTTCAGCTGTCAGCAACCTATAGCATGCTGATGCTAACCGTTGCTAGACCCGATGTTCCCGTGAGTTGATAAAAACATCTTTGTTTTTTTATCATGAGGACAGTACAAGTTTAAAAAAGTCTCTTTTTATTCCCCTCTCCTCGAGGTGTCGGATTAGACGACTAATAGGACACTTTTTTAAAACTTCTTGCACGAAAAAAAAAGAAAAAAAGTCAGGCTGATTGTGATCTTTGACGGTTAAAGGAGTTAAAGCAGCAGAGAGTCTGAAATTATGACGTGTAAACCCACAGAGTCAGTTAAAGAACAGTTCCTCTCTGCTGTAATTACAGTTAGTTTCTCTGTTATTCAGGTTTAATTTTAATGTGTTGCCTGGTAGATCTGAACGATTTATCGTTTTCTGATCGAAATTTCAAACATGGTGATCATGTGATCGCTAAAGCTGTGATTTTTTTTTTTTGCTCCTGACTGACCCAGGATCTGTTATATCAGCTGTTTCACACACACCTGTCTTTGAGTGTGAGACTGTTGGAAAAATCCTTTTTTCCTTGTGATTGTTGAGGTTTTTTTTTAATTGTTTGGTATTTTATTTTATGTAACTTGACACAATTAAGAATATTTTGCACTACATTATTTTTAAAAGTTAAGAGTCAAAGATAGCGCTTTTTGTTCTTCAGTTTTTATAACTAAAAATACAATTTAAAAAGTCCGGTTTAGAAATAAGAAGAATAAGACTTAATAAGACTATCTTAATAAGATAGAAGTCAAAATTCAACTATTCATCTAAAAATCTTCTTTTTAATTTTTTTTTACCTTTTATCCTTTAATTTTGTATTTATTTCCTATAATTTTGACTTAAATCTTAGAGTTTTGACTTTTTGTATCAAAATTTCAAACATTGCCTTTATTTCAAAGTGTAGACATTTTATCTTATCTTAAAATTTTGACCTTAAATGAGAAAGTTTGGACTTTTTTTACATAATGTTAAATGATTTCTTAAACGCTGAAAGTTTATTGACTTTTTGTCTCAGAATTTTGTCTTTATTTCTCAAAATTTCCACTTTTCATATTAAAATATTGAGCTTTTATCTCAAAGTTTGAAACAATTCTTACCTTCAGTTTTTATTTTCATCCTCACATTAGAGTAAAAGCTTTTGATGTTTCAATGGTTTGATGTAATTTTCTGTCAAGTTTGTAAATGTTTCTGTACATTGTGAAAATTTCACTAAAGTTTGATTTAAAGAAAATCGTGAATCGAATTGAAATCGCTGTATCTGCCAGAAAAATCGCAATTAGATCTTTTTCTGAAACTGTTCAGCTCTATTATTGCCTGGAGATAATTATTTCTGGGTGTTGATCTTTGCACCTAATGTCGTTTTTTTCCTCTCAGAGCGTCTTTGCTGCAGTTTTTTTCACACTTAAAAAGAGAAGCAGAAACGGAAACAGCCTGTTGCTTAGTTTGCAAGGAGGTGGAGTGTCAGGTTTAAAGACATGGGAGGGGTCGAAATGTGGGTTTTGTGGTAGAAAACTAACCCCAGTAATAAGAACGACCCATGTCAACAATGATGTGCATGTTCTGCTGTTTGAGTTATAAAAAAAATAACACAAGAAGAAGAAGAAAGAGAACATAAAATCTCAAAAAAGCTGCAGAATCATTCTTCATGATGTTAAAGTCATTTCCAAAAAGAGGAAGTGATGTCATACTTTCGGGGCTTGTTGGCACTGAACTTTCCGAGTGGCCAGAAAAACGTCTCACAGATGTTACGAAACCCGAAAGCTTCATTTCCGTGCCCTCGTCGTGCGGTTACATTTACATTCTCAGAGGCCTCACTGTTTGTCAAACTGAAATAAAACACGTAAATGTTTGAATGTTCGACCCCACCCAAACGCCTCGCAGCGACCCCACCCTCAGAGAAGTGTTTGAAAAATGTTCTTAAATCCTCCTGAATAAACTTGTTTTTGTCTCTTTTCAAATTTTATTGATACCAATGCTCTTATTGATTCTGATTATCAAACTGGCTCTTTATCCATTTCCCTATCCATCCCTCCTGTGTACAAAAAAGTAGCTCCACAAGTTTAGTTTATAAGTAAATAAATGTGAAATTAGTCTCTAGAATCACTTTTATTGCCAAGTATCTTTAAGAAGTTTACACATTAAATGACTTCACTTTTAACTGTTCTCACTGTACATAACAAGTAATAATAAACCTTAAATATCAAATATATATACGTAAAGAGAAAGACTAAGTAATTAAAAGATTATAAATATAAATCAAAATTTGCCGTAGGACTGTTGACTGCACTGTCTCATCTATATATTTATATATCTATATATTTATCCTGCATCCTTCTCTGGCCTATTTTTTAATTATTTTCAATTTTTTAGATTTTTGTTTGTGAGTTTGTCCAGCTGGTTTTATTGTGGCCAGGGATGCAACATTATTATATTATATTATGCTGAATGACAATAAAGAAAATATCCATCTCTATCTATCAAATAGAAGAAAAATATCTACATATTTAAATTAAATGATTTTAAGCTTAATATAAATGAAATAATAAATTAAATCCAGTTGAAATAAATACATTTAGTTTCATTAAATAAACAAAATGTTTCTTTTTGTTGTGTTTTATTGACTGAAGTAGTTCCACCTGACAATGCTTTGAGTTATTTTGAACCTTGGGCTTGCCGTAGTTGTGTTGAAGTCCGTATGTAAAACATTTACCAGTTAGTATTTTCATGTTTTTGAGTTTCAAGTATTGTTTACAAAGAGTTATTATGATATGTTTCTGTTTTAAAACCAAAGCTATATCCATGCATGCTAAACAATAGCATATCAATGTAATTCCCCATATACGTTAGCATGAAGCTAAGGCTCTGTTTTCTCTATGGTTTTTGGTTCATTAGTAGATGTGAAACATGTTGAATGTGTTGAATGTGAATCTCTAATGAGAGAGTTATGTATGTTTCTTTGTGTGTTCGCTTTTACAGCTTCGTCAGTTATAAAACAAAACAAAACAAAACAAATAACTGTCGTTTTAGTGTCAAAAGATGCCTCTTGTTACTTTTTCAGTCTCTTCTGTTGGTCATGGACACCAAAATGCTTTTGTTTACTCTGTGTGTGTGCAAAGATCCTGTGTGTAACCATGGTAACATTGTTTACACACAAGATTTCAGCTGTCAGCAACCTATAGCATGTTGACGCTAACTGTTGCTAGACCCGATGTTCCCGTGAGCTGATAAAAACATTTTTTTTTTTTTTTTATCATGAGGACAGTACAAGTTTAAAAAAGTCTCTTTTTATTCCCCTCTCCTCGAGGTGTCGGATTAGACGACTGATAGGACACTTTTTTAAAACTTCTTGCATGAAAAAAAAACAAAAACTCAGGCTGATGTGATCTTTGACGGTTAAAGGAGAGTTAAAGCAGCAGAGAGTCTGAAATTATGACGTGTAAACCCACAGAGTCAGTTAAAGAACAGTTCCTCTCTGCTGTAATTACAGTTAGTTTCTCTTTTATTCAGGTTTAATTTTAATGTGTTGCCTGGTAGGGCTGAATGATTTATCGTTTTCTGATCGAAAATCGCACTTTCAAACATCGTGATCATGTGATCGCTAAAGCTGTGATTTTTTTTTGCTCCTGACTGACCCAGGACAAAACAAATTACTGTCGTTTTAGTGTCAAAGGATGAGTTTTAATTTGTTTTTTTACAGATCCTCTGCAGAGATGTGGGACTTATACTCACTTGTAGAGATAATTTAACAAAATTAAAGTATTTAAACCAGTGGTTCCCAACCTTTTCTAAATCAGGGCCCACTTTTAAAGCTCAAAAATGTTTGAGGCCCACCTCCAACCCAATACATACCGCTATATACTTTTATTAGAACCTCATTTGTAACAATGACCCAAAATTTAATTTAAAAAAATGTAATAAAACCCAAAATGTGATATCTGGTAGATAATGAAACAGATGTTAAGCCAAAAACGTAATAACTTTTTGCCCAAATTGGCAAAACTTGTTACATTCTGGTGCAATTATTATATTTTGGGTTTTACTTTATGCTTTTTTCGTTACATTTCGGGCTCAGCACTCCGGTTACACTTTTGACATTTTTTGAAAATTTGGGATTTATTACATTTTTTTCAATGACATTTCAGGTTGTTGTTATTTTTTCAGGTCATGATATCTATAAAGGAATAACATGTCTTCTTAGGGGACTTTTTTCATATAATAAAATCAGAACTGTTTTAATTTCCTTTAAAACTTAACCGAGTCAAACATTTTGAATGTTATTATTTGTATTTGTATCTTAATTTTTTCTATTTTTACCTTGTATCTTTATATAATTACACTCCAATAAAATACTTGTTTGGAACTGATTTTGCGGCCCACTTGCTATACCTTTGCGGCCCACCAGGGGGCCACGGACCACAGGTTGGGAATCGCTGATTGAAACTAACCTGAAAATGCAAACAAGTCCTTTTCATGTCTCTTAATTAAATACTTCTCTCATATGAAAAAAGAAAATTAACCACACTTCATACGACACAGCAAAATCTGAAATCTAAGCAAGTGTTTGTGTCTTATTTTTAGTTTTAAAAAGTGTGTAACGATACTTGATATGATTCTCATTCATCTGGAAAGTCAAGAAAAATGTCTTATATTAAGATATTAAAAGACAAAATTTACATGGCTTGAAACAAGCAAAAACCAAATCTACCAATGGATTATGAAAAAATGCAAAATCAGATTAATGCTGTCATACCTAATAACTTTAATTAAGACATTTTCTGGACTTGTCAAGTGAATGTTTTGCCAAAATTAAGACAAAAACTTTCCCAGATTTAAGTTTTTCTGCAGGGAAATTGAAAATCCCTGGATGTATTGCTCTCTCACATGCCTCTAAAGCAGTGATTCCCAACCTGTGGGTCGCAGCCCCCTGGTGGGCCGTGGAGGTATTGCAAGTGGGCCGCCAAATCATATCCAAAATAGTCTGATTTTAGTGGAGTGTAATTACATAAAAACTCAGTTTGAAACTTGATCAGGATATTAAAAATGTTCAGATATTCATATATAAAAAATGAGAAGGTATGTTAGTGGCCAATAGGTAACAATGACCCAATATGTAATAAAACCCGAAATGTAATAAGTTGTCAAAAATGTAACCAAAGTGCTGAGCCCAAAACTTAACAAAATGAATGTTTTAAAAACAGAAATGCAATAATTGACTCAAACTGTATCTTTCTTGGCAAAAAAAAGTTGTTTTGTTTCGGAATCTGTTGCATTGTTGACCAGTTATTACATTTTGGGTTTTATTAAATTTTGGGTCATTGTTAAAAAATGGGTTCATTATTACTTATTGGGTTGGAGGTGGGCCGCAAAAATTTCTGAGACATAAAAGTGGGCCCTGAGTTGGAAAAGGTTGGGAACCACTGCTCTAAAGTTTTCATTTCAAGGTTTTACTTTTTCCAACTTGTTGTAACTGTGTTGAAAGAGTGATGAAACAGTTGGTTGGTTTCAGGACTTCTGGTCACGCTCGTGTACACGGTTGCTCAACTTCCTCTTTTTCAGGGCAGGCGGGCGATAGTCACCAAGTTTCAGCCTGAAGTTTATGAATCTGACAACAACAACTGATCATTCTCCTTCATTTTCCCTGTGACTCTTTGCAGAAATGATGCAATATTTGTCTCTTTGTATCTAAAACATTAGTGACAGTATTTGAAGTTTGATGTTATAAACAGTCTGTTTTATCTGTTTATGTGTGGAAAGTGGAAACTTCTCTCAGACAAACTAAGTTATGAACCTGATTAATGCTCCATTACTCAAAGTTTCAGGTAAAACAGCAGCTTGAGTGTAAAGTCTTGAGTCCAGTCACTCACCAGAACCACGTTGAATCGCTCCTCCAGCTCCTCCTCCGGGGGCATGGGCAGTTTTGGGGGCGCCGGCTGCTTCTTCTGCAGGGCGTGTGCCGGGTCACTCATTCCTGGAGCTGAACCGACTGAGTTCCTGGCCTCTCGTCCCTCAGCCGGCTCCTGCTCCAAGCCCCCCGCGGCTGCATTCCCCATCACTAATCTCCAGAAGTAATCCAGGAGGAAAGCTGTGTACGAACCTTTGCTACCGAGAAATCACTCAAACACAAAACAAAAAACAAGCAAATCAGAGTTTTGAGGCCTGTTTGTGAGAGGAGCATGAAGTTTACTGAATCCACATGTTGCTCGTCATGTTTGGCCTCTCATCAAAAAACCTTAACGAGGCCTTTTTGGCTCCATGATCACATCCATCTGACGCCGAACTCACTGTCTTCACCACTACTTCTTGACTAAAAACTCCTGTCGTTGAACTGCGTGTGAGAGGAAGCAGAGGGGAGTGTGATTCTCTCTGCATCTAAAAAACCACAGAAGCAAAAGAGGAACTTCCTGTGCATGACAGCAACAGAACGGTGTGGAGGACAGGGCGGATGAGGTTAGACACGGTAAACGTTACATGTGTATAATAAACACAGTACATGAGGTCACATCAGACTGTACAGGAATTAAAGATGTAGTAAAAATGTGCAGGATTCAAAACCTGAATGCAAACCAAACAGGTGCAACTTCCTCCTAAATTCAACCAAGTAGAGAAATAAACAACCTCTAACTTCTGTTTGTTTACTTTCACTTTATCGGCCTCTTTAATCTCTTTAAACCTGCACAAAGCTGGGGTCATATGTGTTGGGGTCACTTTCCTTTCCCTAAAGGTCAAACTGTTTTTGTTAGGAAAATATACAATCTACCTGATGGAGAGAACAGCGCCCTCCTGTGGTTAAAGCATGTAACTATATGTGTGAATGCTGCATTTGAGTGTTATTGGAAATAACTCATTACAGTCCAAATCATAGCATTTGTGGTGCATTAACATTTCTGATTTTTAATGTCCAATGTATGGAAGCCCCAAAAAAGATGAATAAATTAACAGTTCTTTAAAAAAATGTCAAAATCATTTAATACTATGTCATAATTGAAGTCATAAGAATACAAAATCCCATTTCTGGCTTTAAAAAAAGGAAGAAAACTTGTTTAAATAATTAAAAAAAAAAGTCAAGTCCTAAAAAAAGAAAGTAAAAATAGTTTTATTCATGAGGAAAAAGAGGCAACTTACTCTTGAAAAAAACAGACTTGCTTAAAAAAAGGAAGGAAACTGTGCTTTAAGAAAAGGAGAAGAAAAGGAACTTCAAAAAAGAGACTTCCTTTAAAAAAAGGAAAAGAAACTTGTCAAAACTTGAAAATGGGGCAAGTCTTATTTAAAAAAATGATGCTAAAAATAGTTTTATTTATGTGGAAAAAAGGTACCATGCCCATTTTAGAAAGAAAAAAAAGACTTAAATTTCGAAGAAGGAAAAAAAAAAACTTGTCAAAATGATTTAAAAAAAAAAAAAAAAAGAAGTCTTTAAAAGCAAAAATAAAACTTTTTTTTCTTAAGTAGAAATTTGAGATTGTAAATCGAAATTTTGAGATTTAAAAAAAAAATCCAAATTTGAGATGAAAGTCGAATTTTTGAGACAAAAAGAACAAATTAAAGGATTAAAAGTCCACATTTTTTAGATGAAAAGTCCACATTTGAGTTAATACCTTCAAAATTTAAATTCTTAAATTGAAATTCTGAATTGGTAAAGTGTAATTTTGAGATAACTAGTCTAATTTCTGAGTTAATAAAGTAGAAATTTGAGATCAATAGGCGAAATTTTGAATTAAAATCGAAGTTATGCGATATTAAGTCGAAATAATGAGATAGTAGAAAAAAATTAACCTGTTTTTTTCTGAGTTTCAGGTGTTGACATTAACTGACATTCAATTTTTAGAGTTTAATTACTGTGGATACTTGTCAGGACGGTTGCACCACCTGACATTTTGGGGGTTTGAGGAACCAAAACACAAAAAAACATGTTATATTTTAATAGTTTAAAGATGTGTTCAAATAACACAGGTTTCATAGAATAAAGAAATACATGTGATGAAATACTCAATTCATGATGGAAGGAAATATTGCACTCAGACACAAAAAAGGGGACGTCACGTCGGAAAATCGAAGTCTTGCGATATTAAGTCGAAATAATGAGATAGTAGAAATAAATTAACCTGTTTTTCCTGAGTTTCAGGTGTTCTGCAGAAGGAGTTGATATTTTCCGTGCGGTCCGTGAAGGCAGCTCAGGTTGTAGTNAAAATATGTAAAACAAGCTTAAACATGATAATAATATAGATCTAGAAATAAAAATGTGTTAATAAATAATGTATACATGCATGAATAGGGATAAAAGTGATAAAATAAGTATAAAAACAGTTTATTAGTATGAATAACACTATTTCTACTCATTCTAATCATAATAATACTAAAATAATCATGATTATAATAATAACAATAACCATTACAGAATATATAATCACAGATTAAAGCAGGTTTTCTGTGTGTTTGTGACTGATGTGTTTATTTTTGCAGCATCTCTGTGAAAAGGTTGAGAAGTGTGAGATGTACAGATTTATCCAGGTCGTTCCTCAGTGGGAGATTCGACTCTTTTTGAGGCAGAAAAGCTGGAGCTCTATTGTGTGAATGTATTTAAAGCTGCTCCATCTCTCCCCTCATTTTCCTTCTCTCCATTTTCTCCTTTTTCTCTTTTCGCTCGTGGCGTTTTGGTGATGGCTCGGCAGACGGATGGTGCGTTCAGTGACAGCGGCTTCGACCACAGTGAGTATCTGTCACTTCACTCCTGCTCTTTGTCGTCTCATAAAAACAGATTTTTAATCATAGAAACATAATAATCTTTGTAATCTGTGTCTTTTTTTTCCTGAAGGTTTCTTTGCTGAAACTGCGAGAAAAGGTTCAGTCGTGTCCAGAGCGAACAGCATCGGCTCCACCAGCGCCTCTTCAGTCCCAAATACAGGTAATTTCTTTAATTATCATCCATGTTTTAATTATTTACACTCTTACCTGTGTCTGTTACTTACATTTTGAGTCTGAATTATGATTAAAAATAGTAATTAAAGGAGTTTTGGCTCAATATTTCATTTTTCTGCCTTTTTGTAAAGCTTTTAAAACATTAATCGTATATTATTCATTGACTAAATAAGCCACCAGTTATTTATATAATATTCCAGCAGCTATTTGTGTAATAAAAGTCAGTTCTCAGCTTTTTTTCAGTCTCTTTTACCACATTTGGATTTGAGTCGTAGCTGCTGAATTATTGTTTAAGTGCACAAACTCATAAAAAAGATCTTCATCTAATCCTGAGCTCATTTGGATTAAACTTTACAAAATTCATGTTTTAAATATTTTACAAATCTGTAAGGGCTGAGATTTGTGCCCAGAGAAATTGAATCTGGAATTTAATTTTATGTTTTGAAATTGAATTTATTTGCTTCATCAATATCAATAGAAAATATGTTTTTTTTTTTTTTTTTTAGAAAACATTAATCCCATCCGATTATATCTCTGCAACCTCTGACACTTTAAAGGAGTTTTTTTCTGATTTTTTATTGAAACATTCACAAAGCCGAGATCCTTTTTGTTTCACTTGAAGATAATTCATGGTGCGATTGACACAAGTGCGTAAAAACTGCTTAAATTTAATGAGAAAAACAACATAACAAACCTGTAATGAGGTGTCAAGCAGGGGTGTGTCCAGATGTTTCAGATTGAGGTGCCCCTGCCCATTAATAAAAAGGTGGGCATGAATAATGTGACCCCACATTCGATAAATATAATTTAAATTCACATTTTTATGTGTTGAAAATACGGGATTACAGGCTACAGCATTAACAAAGAATAATAATAATCATAATAATGATTTTTTTTTTGGCCAATTTTGCCAAATCTTGTAGCACTAGTTGGAATAAATGAATAAATGTTGCATGTTTAAATATTTATACATTCTACCATCATTTTTGGGTTCATTATGGTTAATTTAGGGAATGATTAACGTCAACATGTAGTAATGCCACTACAAATAATAATTTCAAAATAAAATAATTCAGTTTTTTTTCTCCAAACTAATTAATAATAATTATATTGTCTGATATGAAACAAGCCACCAGAAATATTTAACTTTTCCATGATATATTCTAATTTTTTAGATGAACCTGTTTATGTAAACAGACTTTTATTTTGAAGGCTTTCAATTTTTTCTAAAAACAAATCCTTCTTTTCTCCTTCATGTTTGTGTTTTTCTAATATAAAATAGAGAATAAAAAGAATAATCTCCCCCTTTAAGTGACATGAATCAAAACAGATCTAGTTTTATTTATCTAATATGATGCTATTTTGAATAAAGAGAGATTTATTGTTTTTGTTTGTTTAACTACACAGTTGTGGAACCTACAAATAGCAAAATAAATCGGAATAAGAATTATTTTTGTAAATTGTTCAGCCAGTGTCCTTAGTTTAATTTTCAACAAATAAACATTTTAAATCCTCGAGGCTTCTTCTTTGTCTGACTGATGTTTTTTTCTCGAACAGACGATGAAGACAGCGACTACAGGCAGGAAACGTCGTACAAAGACTCGTACAAAGATCGGCGAAGGCAGGCGCACACGCAGGCCGAGCAGAAACGCAGAGACGCCATCAAGGTGAGAGCGACCGCGTTAGGACGCAGCTTTCTGTGATTCTGAGGATTTAATTTTTATTTTCTCTTATTTCAGAAAGGATACGAAGACCTTCAGTCCATAGTCCCGACCTGCCAGCAGCAGTCGGAGTTCGCAGTCGGAGCTCAGAAGATCAGCAAAGCCACCGTGCTGCAGAAAAGTACGAAATAAAAGAAGCTGTAGAAACCGAACTTTGGGAAACTTGACTGACGCCTGTTTCTTGTTTTGCAGCGATCGACTACATCCATTTTCTTCACAAAGAAAAAAAGAAGCAGGAGGAGGAAGCGACGTTGCTGAGGAAAGAAGTGATGGCGCTGAAGATCATGAAAACGTAAGAAAGTGACTCAGAGTTTGTTTCACGGATCATTTTTTATATTTCACTTGTCATGGCAGCAGATTTTAATCTTGATCATAAAACGGTCAAAAAGTGTCCTGTGAGTCAGTATCTGGTGTTATTTTCAATTTACTGCATGATATGTGAGAATAAAACAGATTAAACTGAAGAAAAACACCAACAGAGAACCGGATGTTAGAGGTTTAGTGAAGAAAAAAAACACTTCAAACAAACAGATTGAACATTTTTAACATTAACAAACATATGAATAATAACCTTTATGATTTTTTTCTCTTATTTTGTAAAAAAATTAAGTATTTGACAGCATCATCAGATCCTCCAGCATCTCACAGCTTCTCCCTCTTTTTGCACAAAAGCCACTGAAGGATTTTTCTCCTCTTCACGACAAAAAAACTGAAAGTAAAGGAGGAAAATATTGAACTACTCCGACATATTTTACAGTAAAATCAAGGAATGGTTCAGTATTTATAAAGTTTAGCTATAATAAAAGCCTCAAAGAAGACTGGAAACACAATTCTGAGACTGCAGAAAAACTTCTTGTGCTATTTTGTGCACGGGGCATAAAACATACACTCTCTTGTGTACAGTCAAAACACAGAATATTACTCGTTAAGGTTACTACGTATAATCAACTTTAAAATATGTTCATATTGTACAAATAAGACTCGGTACATGCTTCCAAAAGAGTCACCACACAATACAAGCATCAAATTACACATGAAAATAAGAATATGAAGTAAAAACTAGACAGAGAGAGCTTCATTCATCCATCTATTGTTACCTTTTCTCTCATGAAGTTGCTCCTTTTTTTTCAGATGTGGGTTTATAACCTCTATAGTCTGTGTTTTTATTTGCAGGTTTCTTTAAACAACTGAATAAAATGACCGTAACAATCACATATCAGCTGTAAGAGCAGCGTCCGAACTTTCAGAAACTGTTGGGATTTTTCCGTTTGTGCCGACACGTCTGTTGTTAAACGTTTCTCCGGACTGAAAGTGTTTCCTCTGGTGCAGGAACTACGAGCACATCGTGAAGGCCCACCAGAACAACCCGCAGCAGGGAGAGGATCAAGTTTCTGACCAAGTCAAGTTCAACATCTTTCAGAACATCATGGACTCTCTGTTTCAGTCCTTCAGTAACTCCGTCTCCGTCAGCAACTTCCAGGAACTTTCTGCCTGCGTTTTCAGCTGGATCGAGGAGCACTGCAAACCACAGGTGAGACGGGATTTTCATCAGAATAACAACAACAACAAGGAAGGATGCTGGGAAATATCAGGCTCCTCCACACACAAGTAAACAACCTAAAATGCAAACTTTTGACAGCAGCCTCCAGAGTGAATAATTTCTGAAACGCTGCTTCTACTGTTGCCGTGTAAACGACAAACAGGTGTACCAAAAATAAAAACAGTGACCTACCGTTTCGTTCTCGTGCTGCCGAATCTCCTTACTGTCTTCTACAGGGCACCTGCAGATTCTGACAAGTCAAATTTAAGCCTTTTTAACACCTTTTTAATGCCACTTTGAATAAAATTTAAGACCAAAAACACATAAATATGGTCGATGGTTTAGGGATCCTGCTGCGTTACAACCAAATCATAAAGTGTGTCACATAATGAGACTCATTCAAGTTTATTTTTGACTGTGTATTGAACATAAAGTTGTTCATTGGTTCATATCTGTATGTAAAAGTGCAAACAGTGACTCTTAGTCACAGACTGCTGAGCAAGGATGCAGATATTTTATATCAGCAGCTTGTAAAACAGTTTTCACTCAAAATCTCCTTCTTGAAAAGTCCCAAAAAAGAAAAAAACAAATCCATCCCTGACAAATCTAAGACCTTTGAGTAACTCATTTAAGACCAGAATATAACATTTTAATGAATTAAAGACTTTTTAAGGATGTGTAGGAACCCTGTTCTAACTAAATTGCACTTTTTCTGCAACCAAAGAAGACGTTTTTAATATAAAATCTAGATCAGTGATTCCCAACATGTGGGTCGTGGCCCCCTGGTGGGCCGCGAAGGTACTGCAAGTGGGACGCAAAATCATTTCCAAAATAGTGTGATCTTAGTGGAGAGTAATTAAATAAAGATACAGTTATGTTTTAGAGGATATTAAACATGTTCAAATATTCATATGCAAAAAAAAGTCCTTTAACCTAACAAGGGATGTTGGAGCCCAATATGTTACAGGACCATGAATTTAACAACAGCCTAAAATGTCATTTAAAAAAAATACATCAAAACCCAAAATGCAATTATATGTAGGAAATGTAACAAAAGTATCGAGGCCAAAATGTAATTACTGACCCAAAATTTAAAGAGTTGTTACACCGTGAGCAAAAATGTACAACTGCTCACCTCTTCTTCAGCCTCTAAACTGTTGTCATGTAAACGGCTCCTACAGTTATATCGCCATCTACAGGCCTGATGTGATACTACAGCGTTTTAAGTCCATGTAAACAGATTTTTTTCAGTGCGTTTTTTGCGTTTGAGGGTGAAACACTTTAGAAAACAATAGTCAAATGCAATAAAGGTGGTTTTATTTCAACAAAAAGTGTGCAATGATGGTTTTTATCAACTCAAAACAAAAGACATTTTTACCAAGGTGGAGGCAATCGAAGCTACCGCAGTCGGAAGAACAATAAAAAAAGACACGTCATGGTGTTGGATGGCGTGTGAAAGGCAGCAGAGGAAATAAAACAGGCCCCAGATTAGATCCCTGTGGTACACCGTACTTAATTAAGCTGGAATAATAATAATAATAATTTTTCATCCCTTGTTTTGTTCTTTCGCAGACTCTGAGGGAGTTCGTGGTCGGCGTTCTCCGGCAGCTCAACGGTCAGCTCTACTGACGGAGGAAACTGTGAAACTCTCAGATTCTGACTTTGGGCTCGTTCGTCTCAGGGCGGAGTAAAAACTCCAATCAGCTTCAAGCCACACCTCAGTATTTACACTCATTAATCACCTGTGACCCCCTGCTGTGATTGGATTACCTCATTTACAGACATTAGGAACATTTATAAAGAGATAAAGCTCTATTTTTATCACAGGCTCTATTCTCTATTTTCTGCTAAATCTGAGGTTTAAATGAGTCGATTTTTAACTCATCAAACAAAATCTTTTCACATCTGTCGCCGCCGTCATCGTTAGGATTTTTCTGTCAGTTAAAAAGCTTTTTGTGATTTTAAAGCAAACATGAAAAACTCTTTTTACTTCAATCATCAGCATCAGTTCATTCCAAACTGTTGGTTCATGTGAATTTTTGAAGTGAATGTTTTAATCGTTGTTCCTTCACCTGTGCAGAGATTCACACCTGGTTTACCTGTATTTACCTGTACATTTTACAAATATATCAGAGGGAATTTTCTGTGTTGTTTTCAGTTTAAGTTTCCGTTTCTTTAGTTTATACAGTAAAAAAAAAACTGTCAGGAAATACAGATTTTAAATCTGAGTTGTTGTTTCTCATATTTCTGGTTTGATAGTTCTGCGGCTGCTATGGGAGCCCAATTCAGCCAGTTTAAAAAAAAAAAGAAAAGAAAACTTAGCTGTATTGACTGTTTGTGCCCATATTTAGTCAACATTTTGAAATAAAGACTAAATTTGACGATAATAAAGTTAAAAGTTTGAGACAAAAGTGCAAATGTTGAGATAAAAAGTCAAAGTTTGGAGATAAAAAGTTACAACAATAAAAATAGTAGTGGAAAAAAATAGATATTTCAAAATTACGAGAGTTCAAGTCAATTTCAAGAGAAATGACAAAACTGGGAATTTATAAGTCAAATTTTTGAAAGAAAAAGTGAAGTCAAAATGATTGATATAGAAAGTCAAAAGTTTGAGAGGAAAAGTACAAGTCGAACTAAAATCAGTCAAAATAATGAGGAAAAAGCTGAAATTTGTAGATTAAAACTTGAAACTTTTAGATTATAAGTCAACATCTTGTCAAAAATGGAGACAATTTAAATAATTGGGACAAAATTATGACAAAAAAAGTCACAATATTAATATCTAAAGCTGAAATTTTGAGATAAAAGGTCCACTTGTGAGGTCAAACAGTTGAAATATTAAGAGAAAGTCAAATTAATGAGAAAATAAGACAAAACGTTGACTTTGATTTCTTATTAGACTTTAAATGGCCAAAAAGATCTAAACAAAGCCAGTTTTTTATTTTACTTTTTTTCATTGGCAGACATAGGCTTTTACATCAGGCACCCAGTGTTCAGACAGAAAAAAGTTTCAACTGTTGTTTTACTAAAGAAATATTTCAGCAGTTTATTAGTATTTAACAACCGGACAGAGAAAGTGATCAAAAGAACAGTGCAAATATTTATTTAACAAAACAAAATGGGAAACATTTCCTGAAGTTTTTTCTGTACAGTTTTCAAAAAAGGCAAAAGAACAGATGAAACATGAAACACAAACAGTAGAAAATAAAGATTTCCAATACTCAAACATTTTCAGGAAGGCTGGAGAAAGTTCGAACTTTTAGTCTCAGCTGTCGATAACAAACAGATGTTTTCTTTAAACGTTGGGAAAAACCACTTTACAATCTTCATCCGTCTCCACGCCGACTTCATCCTGTCAGGACGAAAACAGACTTTTATTAAACAAAAACACCTGAAAGTGGAGCTTTGAAAAATGGTTTTACTGAGCTCAAATGGCCTTTTCCTCTGACTCGTCTCAGCCCTACTCTACTCACCTCTACCTGGTTTGTGTTGTGTTTCCATTAGCGCGGTACTACGCGGCAGACGCCAGTTTTTAGTACCTACTCTACCCTGGTTCTAAGAGAGTAAAGCTGATACTAAAAGGTGACGTGGACGGACTGCCGGTCACTCATTGGTCAGAGAATGTCGTCTCTGCAGCTTCTGACTCTGAACAAATCACTTACAAGAGGCAAAGGAATAAGTCAGCGACGGGTTTTTAATGACATTTAAACCTGACGGCACAGAACCAGACTGAATGAAGACAAAATACAGCCCTAAAATGCTCCTTCATGATTCCTAAAGAAGTTAAAAGTCCTTTTTAAANCAAAAAGAAGTTAACAGCAAAGATAGTTGGCTTTAAAGAGTCTTTTAAATTAAATCAAAGTTGGTCGGTGCAGGAGCGATCTGTCTGCCACGAGAGTCTTTAAGCACCAATCAGTCCATTAATCCACAGGGAACCAAAAAGGAAAACCAGTTCAAAGAAGAATGATTGATCAACAACAAATCTCTGCTATACCAGGCCCAAAAATCAAAAATTAAAGTGATCTCACTGGATCCAGGGAAGAGTTGATGTCAGGAAGCAGCTCCTTCGTTTTCCTCCGCGTGCAGCAGCACCAGGCTGTTGTTTACCTCCGTTGTCATGACAACCCACATTGAGCCGCTGTATTACTTTAATGAAATCTTTTCAAAGCTTTTTTTTTCCTTTAAAGACCACAGTGGCACATATGTTAGTACAAAATGATGTTTGTGTGGCGTTATAGATGAACATGCACGCACTTCTGCGCAGCACTTTAGCGCAGCTGTGTTATAAGATCCACGCCCACCGTGAGTCTGTAGTCGGGCTAGAGGAAAAGATAACCGAACCCAGTAGAGACGAGTAGAGTAGAGCTGGAATTGTAGAGTGGAAAAGCGCCAAAACTCACCAGAAACTCTCTCTTACTCTTTGGGTAACCCTCCAGGATCTGATTCATCATGTCTGACGCCTGAAAGAAACAAAACAACATCACGTTTATGTGAATTTGTGATTGAAGAAGAATATTAAGAATATTTTAAAGTCTCACCATCCTCTTCCTCTTTTTCCACTCCTTCACGTAAACGTCGCGCTCTTTGTAGACCTGAAATGTAAAAACTAAGATTAGAAAATCTTCATTTCCAGCTTTTTTGATGAGTAAATTAAATCAGGAAGTGAAGCAGCATCTTCACCTTCTCCTTCTCCTCAGGTGTGACGTGGTTCGTGGCTGATTTTATTTTCTCCAGTCGAGTTTTTAACCCTGAACACTCATCGTTCAGCTTTTTGATTTCTGACTGAACTTCTTCAGTTTTCAGTGAGTTGTTCAGCTCCTTCAGCTCTGAAAGACAAAAATTCACAGTCACAGTCAGGCCAAGGTTTATAATCATGTTTTTAAATTTAGATTTAAGAAAAAAGTTCAAAATTTGGTTTAAAAAGACAAGATTATTTGAAAAAAGGTCAAAATTTTGAGATATTAAGTCATAATTATTAGACAAAAGGTCAAAAATACAAGATAATAAATTAAAAGCTTTGAGGAACAAAGTCAAACAATGAGAAAAACCTGGAAATTAAAAAAAAAAATCCAAATTATGAGATTAAAAAGTCAGAACTATAAGATAAAAACTTCACATTTCAACTTGTGTCATAATTCTGACTTTTTTCCAAGAATATTGACTCTGAATTACAAATTTTCCCTTAAAATTTTGACTTACTGATTCGTGATATTGACTTTTTATCCACAAATTTCAACTGTATTTGCCAAAAATTTGACTTTTTATCCAAAAAAATGACTGTTTATCTAATGATTTTGACTTATCATTCCTGAATTTTGATTCTTTCATCTCAAAATTTTGACTTTATCTCATAATTTGAGCATTTTATCCCACAAATTTGACTATTTATCACAAAAATTTAACTTTTTATCTCAAAATTTTGAGTCAAAAAGTTACAATTTTGACTTATTGGCTCATAATATCAGTGTATCGTCTCATTACTTTGACTTTTTATCCCAAAATGTCGACTGATCTTGATCCTGCCGTGGAGATAATGAAACATTTATCTCATGTTTGAAGTTTTATCTCATGGGTCTGTAATAATGTTTGACTTTTTTTTTCTTCAGAAGTCACTAAAGGGAAATAATCTGTTTTATTTACTTTCACTGTTAATAATGAACTCAAACACTGCCCTCCTGTGGCCCTCCAGTGTGTAAAGGTGCAGATATTATTGTTAATTTTACCTGAGTCCAGTTGTTAAAGGTGCAGATATTATTGTTAATTTTACCTGAGTCCAGTTGTTAAAGGTGCAGATATTATTGTTATTTTCACCTGAGTCCAGTTGTCTGCAGGTCTGAGTCAGAGACTGAACGCCGGCGTTGAGCTCGTTGATCTGAGCGTCCATCTTCTGCAGGTCGGCGTCGCTCACGTCCTCAAACTGAGACTGTAAAACAGATTCTTTATTATTCTCTTGTTTTTCTTAAGCACCATCTTTTTGTAGATTCTTAAACCAACCTGATCGGCGAAGTAAATCTTCTGTTTCCCGTAGGTTTTCTCTTTTATTTTTCCCTCCAGCGCCAGCAGCTCCATGGCCTTGACCACGGCCTTTACAATCACAAATAAATTATTCACCACGGCTGACAGAACAAATGCATATCACAGATGAATATTTCATCCTGGTGTCCATCTCACCGTTTTCCCCAACCCGTGCTGCTTCTGTAAATTATTGAAGACATCCTGAGCGCTGTAGGGACGGTTTTTCTCGTTCAGGTACGAGAGGATGATGCTGCTTCCTGAGGACGACAGTGGACGATCAACACGGGACAGGAAAAGGTACGAAATATCCAACAAGAACTTCCTTATTGTTTAACTTTTATACTTACTCTAGACTTAGGGGCACATTTCTGCCAGTTCAAAAGTAATATTATAATAACAACTAAATCATCTAAAATCTCAAATACTGAATAATTTTGACTTTAATTGTAAAAATTCTGTCTTTTTGTCCAAACTTTTTCCACTTTCTTTTCAGAATTTTGACTCATTTATCTCAATCGTGTGACTTTATCTTAATATCTAACTTTATACTTTGTAGTTTTGATATTTTATCCCGTAATTTTGATATTTACTTCAAGATTTTGTCTTTTTCTCATCATTTTGACTTTTTATCTTGCAATTTTGACTATATTGTGACATTTTTTTCACGATCTTACAATTGGACTTTTTTTTTTTTTTAATCCTTTCAACCTTTGACCCCATACTTTTGACTTTTATTTCAGAATTTTGTCTTTTTGCCCAATTCTTAGCCGTTTTTACCTCAAGATTTTGTCTTTTGCTCTTATATTTGGCTTTTTATCTCACAATTTTGACTATTTATCCCAAAAATTTTACTATATTTCTCATAATTTTGACTGTACTATCTAAAATTTATAACTTTATCTAACAATTTGATTTTTTTTTTATAGTTTCAACTTTTTATCCCAGGAATTTGACTTAATATATACCATAAAATATTCTCAACAAGCCAAGTTTTCCTCTTTTATTATTTTTTTCAACTCATAGAAATGGGTTTGCATAAAATAATCTATTATTATTTTATCATAATTTCTTATAACTGTGTTTCTTCATTGATATTTTAGCCCAGCTATTTTATATAACTGTGTATAACTCACTTTCTGTGCTGTATTAATGAGAGCTTGTCCTTTTTTGAGCATAAAAGTGCAAATATTGAATTTTATGACAATTTATTTACCTTCTTCTCTCTTTCCTTTGAGAAAATAATCTTTTTACACTAATATTTAGTAAAACGTTCCTAAAAAAAAAAAAAAAAAAACAGTGAATTTAAACCTGTAAGTGCTTTTAGAGTCCTTCTTTAAGCCTTCATAATCATGTAACGGTGATTAATTACTCATAAACAGAATAATAACAGCTGTAAATACAGAAATTCTGGTTTTATTTAGTGAATTTTTATCGTTTAGTCTGTAGCTCAGTAGCATTAGCGCTGACGTCATTATCTGTGAAAATTAAACTTCTGTAAATCGTTTCAGACAAACAGCTGACTATAAAAAGTCTGTACTTTATTAAAAACTCACCGTTATCTTTCTTGCTCATGTTTCAGGCCGTGTTTACCTCAGTCTGCAGGTGTTCACGATGTTTATTTACCTGCTCACGTTAGCGCCACAGACTGAGCTTCGCGCGGAAGATGCGTCACGGAAAAGATCGTCTATGTTTACAGATGCACCACTACGAAAAATATCTCTGAGACCGGCGTTCGCGAGCATTTTATCCGGAAAATATGCGATTTATACTCATGGAATATAACTCATACATACAGAAAATCAAAATACACATAAAATATCGGTTTTTGACTTCAATTCATGGCAGCGAAACCGTTGTTTGTTATTTTCCTTTCTGAAGAGATTTCAAGAACAAAAAAAAAAAGATCAGAGTGAGAGCTCTGTTTATTAGTTAGTCTTTGGAACGTTCAATTGAACGTCAAATATTCAGAATATCTTTGTTTACATCAATACTTTCAATGAGGAGTAATAGAATAGCCAATTTCTGCAAGATAAAACACATTAATGAAAAAACGGGATTTGTTGGGATTTTCTTTTTTGCCCCTCTTACAAGAGAGTCGAAATTTTGACTTCCTGTCTCAGAATTTTGACTTTTTGTCACATATAGTTATGACCAAAAGTCATAGTTTTGACTTTTTTCTCATAATTTTGACTATATCAATTCAAAATTGTGAGACAAAAAGTAATATCTATGAGATGAACTTTAGAATATTAAGTCAAAAACTGAGATAAAGTCTAAATTATGAGAAAGAAGTCATAATTTTGTGATAGAAAAGGCATTTTTTTCACGTTTCCTCTTTTTGATATGACTTTTCGTCTCAAATTTATGAGATAATCAAGTCTAATTTGTGAGATAATTAAGCCCAAATTTGGAAATAAAGTCAAAATCACATAAAAGTCAAAATTATGAGTTGAAATTAAAATCACTTTCAGCTAGAAAGTTGAAGTTTTGAGGAAAAAAATGTCAATTTATGAGAAAAAGTCAAATTTTGAGATATTTGAGTCAAAATTACGCAATAATTTAGTAAATATTTTGAGATAAAGTCAAAATTACAAGGTATGTCAAGTCAAAATCCTTTAAAAAAAAGTCAAACTTATGAGATCAAACTTCAAAATTTTGAGATAAAGTAAATTATAAGAGAGAGAAAAAGAATTCTCAGATAAGAATGTGAAATTTTGCCTTTTAATCTTTGTTTTTTTTTCCACCCAAAGAAAAAAGTTGTAGACACACTTTAATAGCAAATATTTTATTTAATACAATCTGCACAACAAAACATATCAAAACCAGATACAGAGGGAAACACGGGACAATCCACTTTACTTTATCAAACTGATGACGACAGGTCACGCAGACTCTTCATGGCGCAATAATGAGGAACATTCTGGTTAAAATCTGCACATTTTTAATACTTCATCTCCAGAAATGTGAATCCAGCAGTTTTTTTTTGTTATTGCATTTAATATTTGCAGCTATGATTCCAAATTAATAATGATGTAGCTGTTAAAACTGATCCAAACTGTGTCTGTTTTTGAGTAATAAGTGCTTTTTCCACTCATTTTCTGTCGTACTGACATGGTTTGACCATCGAAGAGCGATCGAACTGACACAAAAACCACCTGAAACCTTCACAAACCGAACATTTAAGAAAGAAGAATACACAGAGAACTTTGCCCAGTTTTCATGTAAACATATTCCCCCATTAAAATAGCAAATGATTCATGAATTTAGGAATATTTAAATTTCCTCTAAGAAAGTTCAGCATGGCTGTTCACAACATGAAATATAAAGACGGTAAAAGATAAAATGAAATTTGTTTTAACACCTTCTGAAAAAAAAAAAAAGAGAGAAACACACAAACAGAAAAAAGCTCCACGTTACTAAAAAGGACGATGCATTTTTGTTGCTGAAAGGGCAGAAAAAGGAAAAATATATTGAGCTTTTTCACTCAGAAAATTAAACCAATCTCAACCAAACACTAATTTATAAATACAACAAACTCAACATCACTTTGCACGCTCGCTCTGTTAAGACTTTAACGTGACATTCCTCAATAAAAGCTTCCAAAAATAACTTTGTAAAGATGAAGAAAAGACAGAAAAATAACGGAAAAGCAGAGAGAAGGTCCTGAAATTTTCATCCACAGCAGCTGATGATAAAACGAGAGTCTGTGTAAACCTGTGACCCTGAACGCATCGTCTAACGATCACAGCCGAGTGTTACTTCATGACAGCAGAGCAGTTTAATTAACAGCAACAGGAACTTCTTCGTCCGCGATGTGAAAATAGTTTCATGAAGTTTTTTTTCACAGCGACATGGTTCAGCTCTTATAGAAGCACAATTCTGCAACTTTAAAAATAAAAATGAAAACTTGGCTTTGATGAGATTTTTTTTTTTTTTTGGCCCAAATTAAGTCAAATGTTGAGATAAAAAGTCGAAATTATTTGATGAAAGTCAAAATTTTTGATGAAAGTCAAATTTTTAAAACAAAATTTTGAGAAAAAAGTCTAAATTATGAGATAATACACTAAAATTGTGGATTTTTTTTTTTTTTTAGATAAATTCAAATTAACGATTTAGTCAAAATGACAAGATAATGAGGTCAATTCGTGAAAAAAAAGGTCAAATTTTTCGGGAAAAAGTCAAAATTATGTGAAAATGCTAAATTTTAGGATCTAGAGCTCAAATTTTGGAATAAAGTCAAATTTTTGATTTACAGTCGAAATTATGAAAAAAATCAAATTTTAGAGAAAAAAAGTCACAATTATAAGAAAAAAATTTAAATTTTTGAGCCAAAACATTACATTTTTGAGAATGGTACATCCAAATTTTGAGGTGAATTCACAATTATTAGTAATAGTCTGACTTTCAAGATGATCAAGTCAAAATTTTAAGACAAAATTTTGAGGAAAGTCAAAATTATGAGATAATACACTAAAATTATGAAACAAAAACAACATTTTTAGATGAATCCCTATATCTATTTTCTCAAAATTACAAGATAATTAGGTCAATTTATGAAAAAAAAAGTCAAATTTTAGGGGAAAAGTCAACATTAGATGAAAATGCAACATTTTAGGGTGTCAAAACTTTGCAAAGATGAAGAAAACTTTTGAGATAAAGTCAAATTTTTGATTTACAGTCGAAATTGTGAAAAAAGTCAAATTTGCGAGGGAAGAAGTCAAACTTACAAAAAAAAAAAATCAAAGTTTTGAGCAAAAAGTCCAACTTATAAGAAAGAAATTGAAATTTTTGAGCCAAAACATAATGATTTTGAGTATGATAAATCCAAATTTTGAGATGAAGTAAAATTTATTAGAAATAGTCTGACTTTCAAGATGATTAAGTCAAAATTTTACGATAAAATTGGGGACAAAAAGTCGAAATTCTTAGTTATTTAGACCAATTATTAAGATGAATATTAAATTATGATGATTATTCTTTATTATGAGATTATTATCTTAAAATTTTGACGAAATTTGAGCACAAAAAAAACTCCTCAACGAATAGAGTTTTTCATTTTTATATTTAAAAATGACAGAAACAGGCTTCCATACAGCTCTACCAATAGGAATGTAGGTTTGGTCCCATGTTGAATAGCCCTGTGTGTGTGTGTGTGTGTGTGTGTGTGTGTGTGTGTGTGTGTGCATGTGTGTGTGGACCTCAGGTAGAAAAGATTGTATGGGCACCAAAGTTCTGTAACTAACGAATAATCCTGTAACTTTATGAGGATTAATAATAATAATAATAATAATAATAATAATAATAATGATGCTGGTTTTTCTCTCTCGTGTGTGAATGTTTGACTCTTGTGTGTTTTGTTTTCGTTTTCTATTGCTCAGCTTACAAAGAATAAATGATGAGATTCAAAGATAGAAAAAAGAACTTCACAGTGATAAATCAGAAGCAGAAGCTACTGGAACTAAACCCTCACACTCACAGCTGACACCTACACACACACCTGCACACACACACACACACCTGACTGTGTGTGTGTGGAGTGACACCAAATGGGTCTTTTGATCTGTCCTTCACTCTGGGGACGGGGAGGGGGGCAGCTGGGGGAGGGGGGGGCTCTCCTAGGTAGACCAACTCAAGTCTGACTAGGTCGTAGAGCTTCAGGAGGTGCAGATTCAGGCACAGGTCGAGGCTCGACCTGACAAACGCCATGGGCGCCACGCGGGGGGCTCTGGGGGGGCCCTCTCTGCGCTCCCGCCCCGCGGACCCGACGTAGCGGGGGCGGTCGCGGCGAACCTAGTACAATGACCGCTACTGAGGCCGCTCAAGAGGCCTCTTTAGTCTCCGCCCCCCCTCCGGCGACTCCCTGTCAAGACGCAGGTCTAGGAGGACCAGGCTCAGGTCCACTCGCAGGTGCAGGTCGTGGCTCCGCGCCACTGGGGGGTCGGGGTGGGACGGACCCAGACTGGGGAGTCCGATGCTGGTGTCGTCATCGTCGTCCATGAGCGTGGCGTCGGGGTTGATGGAGGGGAAGTCTGGGAGATCCTGAGCGAAGGATTCTTCAGCGTCGCTGTGGCGGTCGAAGTCTGAGCGAACGAGGAAAAAAAACGGTGAGAAACAAAAACAAAAACAACCACACGGGAAAAAACAAAAACACCTGCACGCTCACCTTCAGAGCCTTCAGTGAGCGGCGTCTGACCACGAGAGAGGTTAAATGTCCCGTTGTCAGTGTAGGAAACTTCAGCGTCTGAATGTTCCGAGTCCGTCAGGGCGAGTTCTTTAGCAACGACAGCGTCATCGAACTACGAGAGAAGAACGACAAGAAAAAGGTGACGTTTAAAAACATTCATGTTCAAACCTCTGACACGTTAAAAACTTAGGCTCGTTTTTTTAGTTTCTAGCTCCTGTTTAAACTTTAACTGGCGATGAAAGTTTTGTCTCATGTTATTTTAACCTTTGGCTCGTGTTTGAGTTTTCAGCTTGTGTTAATCTTTAAACTTGTTTTTAATCCTTTAGCCTGTGTTTACACCTTTATCTCATGTTTTAGCCTCAAGCTCCTGTTTTGGCTTCTTCCCATGTTTCAGTTCTTAGCTTGTGTTTTGTCTTTTAGCCCATGTTTAAGCCTTTAACATATTTTTTACCCTTCAGCCTGTGCTCTATCACTCTCCTCTTTAGCTTTCTTCTTCTCTTGTTTTTCCTTTTTTTAGACTTATTGATTGGGAAGCTAGAAATTAACATCCAGAAATTCCAAAATTTAGCGCTGATAGTTTTAATCTGTGGATTATAATAAAGCAAATATGTAGAAATGAGACTTTTTTAAGATCACTCAGAAAGTCCTCACTGGGACTTTAAAGTGAACCCCGACTGTAAGGACTAACAGGCATGAATCTGCTTAAATGTTTGTCTAAAACTAGAATTTGTTGTTAAAAGACATAACAAATTGGTTTTTCTTTTAAAAAAAATACAGTTTAAAACACAGTTTCTATCCTTTGGACGCAGCAATTGTTTTACTGCAGCAATGCATTCTGCCAACTACTGCATCTAACCAACGAACCACGTAGACCTAAACCGGCAAAGGAGTGATGATCAGCGGCATTCAGTGCTCCAAACTCCTCCCTTTTTTTGTATTATTACGGTGTACACCGACGAAAACCCACTTTCCAGTTATTGGACTCTATAGTTTCAACTTTAAGACTCTGTAAATGTCAAGTTTTTGGGAAAAAAAAAAGACAAAATCGTAAGATAAAAAGTCAAAATTTTGAGTTAAAAGTCAAAAATTGGAGATAAAACAAGAGAAAGTCAAAGTTACAAGATAAGTGGTCAATAATTTAGGATAAAAAAGTTTTTAATATGAGATAAATGTCAATAATTTAAGATGAAAAAGTTGAAATTCAGAGACAAAATGCTGATTTTTGGGGGGATAAAAACATCAGAATCATGGGAAAAAGTCAGAATTATGAGAGTAAGAGCCCAATTTGGGATACAAGTCAATAATTTGAGACAAAAAGTCAAAATGATGAGATCTAAGTCACTGCACTTTTCAGTCCAAAGGAAACAAGGAGACTGATGTTAGTCTGCACAGCTTCCCAAAAGACAAGAAAAGAAGGAAGTTGTGGGAAATCTCTTGTGGGCGTAAACAACTTCCCATGGAGCCGCGGCTATGTTCTGGCCACTTCTCCCCAGAAGCATTTGCTGCATTTAGCCGGCCCATGCTGATGAAAGAGCTGACAGGTGTGGGTCATTATAAACGGAGACTAAAGCCAAATGCTGTGCCGACTATTTTCCAACACAAACCCACAAAACTTCCTCTGGAAACCACTGAAGTCCGCTCCAGGACTTATATGATCCTGTATGAGATCCAGCCCGGTGCAACCATATGACATCACTACCCAGATGTTACAAACTAAGATATTTTGAGAGATTTTATTATCGTTCTTATGTAGCTGGTAAAAACACTGATCCTTTAACTTTAAAGATGACCTTTATTCTGTTTTTTAATCTTCTCCTTTGTCACAGGTTAGTTTGTTGGAGATGAAAAACTTACCGTTGGGCAGAAAGCGGCGAGCTCCTCCTCGCTGTCGCTGTCGGCGCCTGAGGCTGCTCCACGAATCGGGCGACGCAGGACTGGAGGAAAAAAACAGACAAAGGTTGGGGTCAGTTTATTATCTCAGCTTTAACTTATGGACCATAAATGATCTTTGTGCAACACTCACACTGGTTATCGATGGGCTTCGACATCATGTATCCGCGGACGCTGAAGTCCAGCCGCTGCAGGGCCGGGTCCAGCTTCACACGCACGTGCTGGAAGATCCTGTGGTACGCGCCCAGAGGAGCCAGCAGCGTCGCCAAAACTACAGAGAAACAAAGAACAGAGACGTACGATGAGAACATGATTAGTGTCTTATCTCCTCTTCACACTGAGGGGGGGAGTTTAACAAGTCTAGTTCGAGCTGCCGTAGACGGTTTCAGACGTCACAGCGTTAGACTTTGGTCGCTCTCTGTCCTGGAGCCTGTTCTGGTCTAAGCTCAGCAGATTAACTCTGACCTCCTGAGCTCTGTCTGTTTCTTTAATCACCTCACAGACCTGATCTGGTTTCACACCTCTGAATTTTTAATAGAAGCCGTGAGGACGAGCTGCTGCTGCTGAATTGCTGTGTTTGATGTTTCAGCCTTAAGCTTGTGTTTAAGCTTTAGACCTTTGTATTTCACATTTAGCTGCTGTTATAGCTTTAATCTCATGTTTTAACCTTCAGCTTTTATTTAAGCCTCTAGTCCCTGTTTTAGTTTTAAGCCTGTGTTTTATCTTTTAGTCCATAACTTGATATTTTTCTGATGTTTCAGCCTTTATCTCACGTTTTAGCCTTTAGCTGATGCTTTAGCTTTTATCTCATGTTGTTTTTAGCTCGTGCTCAAAGCTTGCTCAGCTTCCTAGACTCACCTGCTGCGTAAGAAAGCACCAGACCGGGAATGTAGCGTCCGACCACGGCCAAACAAGCGAAGACGCTGCAGGTCAGGAAGCAGAACTGAAGAAGGAAAAACACAGAAAGAGAGAGAGAGAGAGAGAGAGAGAGAGAGGGTGGAGTCAGTGAAAGAGGGTAAAGTGAGCTGAAGTGTGACCTGGCGTGGGCCTCACTCACCGTGCCGGGGTTCTGTCGTTTGTACTGGATCGCAGCAGACGTGAACACGCCAGCGCTGACCCAGGCCTCGGCGAGGTGATGACACAGCTCAGGGACGCTGATGATGTCGGGCTGNTAACAGCAAAGATAGTTGGCTTTAAAGAGTCTTTTAAATTAAATCAAAGTTGGTCGGTGCAGGAGCGATCTGTCTGCCACGAGAGTCTTTAAGCACCAATCAGTCCATTAATCCACAGGGAACCAAAAAGGAAAACCAGTTCAAAGAAGAATGATTGATCAACAACAAATCTCTGCTATACCAGGCCCAAAAATCAAAAATTAAAGTGATCTCACTGGATCCAGGGAAGAGTTGATGTCAGGAAGCAGCTCCTTCGTTTTCCTCCGCGTGCAGCAGCACCAGGCTGTTGTTTACCTCCGTTGTCATGACGACAGACATTGAGCCGCTGTATTACTTTAATGAAATCTTTTTAAAGCTTTTTTTTTTTCCTTTAAAGACCACGGTGGCACATATGTTAGTACAAAATGATGTTTGTGTGGCGTTATAGATGAACATGCACGCACTTCTGCGCAGCACTTTAGCGCAGCTGTGTTATAAGATCCACGCCCACCGTGAGTCTGTAGTCGGGCTAGAGGAAAAGAACCAAACCCAGTAGAGACGAGTAGAGTAGAGCTGGAATAGTAGAGTGGAAAAGCACCATTATTAATGCTGGAGTTAATTCTGCAGCTTTTAGAGAAACAGACCTTTCATTTTCTGACTCATCCTGGCTCCTGACTGTGGAGAGAGAAACAAAGATCAGAGTGAGGACGAAAAAAAAAAACACTTTAAACCTCAGAGAAAAGAAAAGAAAACTCTGCAAAGTAAACAGAATACTATGGTTCAGGCCTGAACGTCTGCGTATCAAATCTTCTCTCTCACCTTTTATCTCTGGCCAGATTTTATTCCTCCAGGTGTCGATGCAGACGAGCAGAGCCAAACCAGAGGCCAGAAGAAAGAGCAGCCGCAGAGAGGTCAGGGCGAAAAACCTTCAGGGGAATAAAAACACAACAGTAAGAGACAATTCTACTATTTAAGAAAGAGTTTATGAAACTACAGACTTTAGAAACAACACTGACAGACCTGCTTTATATCAAAATTAAGAATTAATAAGTGAAGAAAGGAGGAGACGTTGATTATCAATTCTTGCAACTCACATTAAATTGCAATATTGTAATCTCTGACCTATTTTTTGTGGTAGATGTTTTCTCTTCTACACCAGAGTTACTGAACTAAAGAGACAAAGTGTTGAAAACTACCTTTGAAAAAGAAACTAAGTGTTAATATTAGCAGAAAGTAGCAATAAAAATAAGTTTAAGGTGGAAAAAATGGTCAAAAAGCAACAAAAATTAGGGATAAAATTGCTAAACTTCGAACTAAATTTACGGAAATTAAGTCATAAACTTACAAGGAAAAAGTTGTTAACGTACGAGAATAAAAGCCGTAAACTTATCTAAAAAAAAAATTATAAACTTACAGGAATAAAGTCGTTAACTTACGAGAGTAAAGTCATATATGTACGGGATTTGAGTCGTTAACTTACAAAAATAAATCTTAAACTTATGAGAAAAAAGCCATAAACCTACTAGAATACAACTCATAAACTTATACGAATAAAATAACGAGAAAAAAGGTGCAAACTTATGAGAATAAAGTTAACTTAAAGTTTAAAACTTACTAAAATAAAGTCATAAACTTAAAAGAATAAACTAACGAGAAAAAAAGGTGTAAACTTATAAGAATAAAGTTAACTTAAAGTTTAAAACTTACAAGAATAAAGTTGTAAACCTATAAGAATAAAGTTATAAACTTACAATAATAAAGTTGTAAACTTATGAGAATAAAGTTATAAACTAACAAGAATAAAGTCCTTGACCTTAAAGAATTAAGAATATGACTTTATTCTTGTAAGTTTATGAGATTAATCTTGTAAATTGTTTTTTTTTCTTTTTAGTGTGTCCCCCATCTTTCAGCGTATTTTAGAAAATTGTTGATTAATAGAAGTTATAGATTAATATTAGTCATAGACGTCAGTACAGGTGTGTTTTCAGGAAGTTCCCATCTTTGAAGCTGTGTGACATTTATTTCCTGCACATAAACAAATTAAAAAGCTTAAGCACGGCTCCACTTTCAGATCACGGGACTAAAAGTGTGTTTACTGAACAGAGGTTCATGTTCCTGCCAATGAGCAGAGAGAGAGATTAACCTCAGAAAGAATTTGTTGACAGAGTGAGGTGTGTTTGTATTTGGGTTAGCGGAGCAATTAGCTGCTTTTTCCACGAAAGTCTCCCTCATGTGACGCTCATCAGCCGCTCTGTGGGAAAACGTGTTAATGAAGGAACAACCAGGGGTGAAAGTCGTCTTAAATTATTGCTGGTACCAAACCTTCATCTATAGAAGCCAGTTAAAAAAAAAAAAAAAAAATGGCTTTATTTCTTTTTTGATTTTTTTTGTGTTCCTATTAGGTCTAAATTTTGAGATAAAAGTCAAACTTATTACTTAAAAGGTGAAAATTTGAGATGAAATATCAGATTCTTGAGATAAAAAGATGAAATCATCGGGGAAAAAAGTCAAAATTTCAATTAATAAAGTTAAAAATTTGTGATGGGACCTTTTTTTTTTTTTTAAGATAAAGTCAGAAATTGAAATAAAAAGCTGAAATTTTGAGATAAAATATCAGAATTGTGAGAAAAAAAATGAATTTATGAGGAAAAAAAACTAGATTTTCAGATTAAAAAGTCAAAAATTTGAGATAACATATCAAAATTTGAGGTAGAAAGTCAAAATTATTAGTTAAAAAGTCAAATTTTCTAGATAAAATATCAGATTCTTGAGATAAAAAGTTGAAATCATTGGGGGAAAAGTCAAAATTTCTATTGAGAAAGTTTAAATTTTGTGATAGGACCATTTTATCTTAAGATAAAGTTAGAAATTGAAATAAAAAGCTGAAATTTTGAGAAAAAATATCAGAAAACGCTAGTTGATTGTGTTCTTCTTTTATTCTCTTTTTTATTGTATATTTATTATTCTCATTTCTACGATTGGGCTTGCTCCGGGACCAGGGTAACCTCATTTCGTCCCACCCATGTTTTACATGGGTTGAATGACAATAAAACTCCTTGAATCCTTGAATTGTGAGATGAAATTTTTAATTTATGAGGAAAAAAACCTAGATTTTCAGATTATAAAGTCAAAAATTTGAGATTACATATCAAAATTTGAGGTAAAAAGTGAAAATTATTAGATAAAAAGTCAAATTTTCTAGATAAAATATCAGATTATTGAGATATAAAGTTGAAATCATTAGGGGAAAAAGTCAAAATTTCTATCGAAAAAGTTGAAAATTTGAGATAGGACAATTTTTTTTAGATAATGTCAGAATTTTTTAGATAAAATATCAGAATTGTGAGATAAAAATTTGTATTCATGTGAGGAAAAAAATCCAGATTTTCAGATAAAAGGTCAAAAATTTGAGATTAGATATTAAAATTTGAGGTAAAAAGTCAAAATTATTAGTTAAAAAGTCAACTTTTCTAGATAAAATCTCAGAATTGTGAGATAAAAAGTGTAAATCATGAGGAGAAAAGTCCAAGGACTCAAACACAGCAGCAGCAGTTCAGAGGGGGGTTCATTAGGGAGAAGTTAAAGGAATTTTTAAATAGTCAAAGTAGTTTTCATGACTGCATATTACAAACAAATCTATTGTCTGACCCAGAGTTTGGCTGTGACTGGTTTTTAGAGAGAGAGAGAGTCGTGAGAGTTCGCTGAAGCTCGTTAAAGGGAGAGAGGACGGTCAGTGAAGTGGTCGCATCGAATAAAGGTTAAAGGACGAGTCGACGCTTTTCTCTCTGTGTCACTGATTCTTCACATCATCACATCAAAACCTTCCTCTCAGTTTGATTCTCTCTGAGCTTCCTCTGCTCCCTCATTCATTTTATTCTCAGCTCATCTGAAGGTTTGATGCTTTGACCGGTGAAATGTAATCACAGTCGGTAAAAGAAGGACGGCTATTAACAGAACGCTTCGTCTGCCACGTGAGATCTGCTGCTCAAAACTGAAAGTGAATCTCTTCCCTCTGTGTTTCACAGACGTGTGGGTGTGTTAACGACATTTTCAACGTTTTTTTTACAGCCTCACACACTCACAAAACGACGACATCAAACTGTTATCAAGATGATTCGTTTAAGGCTGCATCGTAGTTTAATAAAAAGGCCATTTCAGTCAAAATGTGGGGCAAAAAGTCAACTTAATGGCATACAAAGTAAAAATTTTAGGTTTAAATCTCCAAATTTCCACTATTTATCCCAAAATTTTAACTTTTTTTCAAGTAATTATGACTCTTCTGAAAAATGTAACTTTTTTATTCTTAATATGGACTTAATTATAGCATAATTTTTTACTTTTTTCTCATAATTTGACTTCACTATCTGAAATTGTGACTTGTTCACCTCAGTTCTGACTTTATCTTGAAATATTGACTTATAAATCTGGCCATTTTGATTCTTACCCAAAATTTTAATCTTTAAATCTAAAGAAAAGTTGAGTTTTTATCTTGAAATCTGGATTTTTTTTTCACCAGTGTTTGTTATCTTATCATTTGAACTTTGAATCTAAAATGTTCGACTGTTTATCTCATAAAAAAGACATTTTCATCTAAAAAAAGGGGTTAATTTTTCCTCAAAATTTTCATCTTTTTTCCCTCATATTTTTGTCTGCTTTCTGAAAAATTAACTTTCTCATAATTTGGACTAAATAATTGCAAAATGTGTTACTTCTTTCCTCATAATTTGACTTCATCATCTGAAATTCTGACTTTATCTTGAAGTATTGACTTATAAATCTGACCATTTTGATTCTTACCCCAAATTTTAATCTTTAAATCTAAAGAAAAGTTGAGTTTTTATCTTGAAATCTGGATTTTTTTTTCGACCAGTGTTTGTTATCTCAAAATTATGACTTTGTTATCTTATCATTTGAACTTTGAATCTAAAATGTTCGACTGTTTATCTCAGAAAAAAGACATTTTCATCTAAAAAAGGGGTTAATTTTTCCTCAAAATTTTGATTTTTTTTTTCTCTCCATAATTTGCCATCTCAAAATTTTCATCTTTTTCCCTCATTTTTTTTTTTCTTTAAAGCATATTTTATCCAAACAAGTTCAAAATAAACAGCACAGTTGGGACACAGTCAATTATTTTCATTTCACCCCCCACCCCACAAATTAAAAAAAAACAAAACAGATAACATAATTAAATTAACAAGCAGTATTAAGGCTATAATAGAAAATAAATAGACGACTGCGTAAGTAAATCATAAGTTAGAAAGAGAAGAAAAAAAAACACACAAACCATAACACCCCTCTCAAGTCAACAAGAGCAGAAATTACAGAAAGCTCAAAAGTAAGTAAATAGAAATATAGTAATCAGTAAATAAGTAAATATAAGTTAATGCCAGTAGTACACCTTTGATGGTGATGCGTTTAGGGAAGGGAAGAGGGACACACACGTACGCACACACACCCACACAGCAAAGTTGATGGAAATCTTTTTAAGAAATTGATCATAAGTCATCATCGGTAGAAGACATAATTTTATAGAAAGAAAAAAAATCTATTTCCCTCATATTTTTGTCTGCTTTCTAAAAAGTTAACTTTTCTCATAATTTGGACTAAATAATTGAAAAATAATTTACTTTAATCTCATAATTTGACTTCATTATCTGAAATTCTGACTTTTTCATCTCATACATTTGATTTTTTTTTAATTTTATAATATTGACTTTTAAAAAAACTCATCAAAGCCAAGTTTCCTTTAATTTTTTGTGTGTTTTTAAGTGTCAGAGTTGGGCCTCCGTAGTTGCAGAATGAGCCTGTGAAGCCTGTAAAGTCTATAAATAGATGCTCTCTGCAGCCATCTGTGCTGTCTTGCATTGACAGGTGAAACATTTGTGTCAAATCTGCAGCTGCTCACAGTCAGGTTGGTTTTCTCTCAGTAACTTTTCTTTGTCTGTGTGGAGGCTGCATGCATGGACTCAGGAAACAAGTTTGCACCAAAATAAACAAAGTTCTGGGGTTAAACTCACCAAAACACCACGTTGACCAGGACATAGAGCAGCACACACTGAACGGGTCTTTCCCACAGCAGCACGGACTGGAGGTAGGTCAGCACCGGCTCGTAGGGGCCCAGTCTGGACTGCAGGGCGGCTTTGACAGCGCGCACCTGGGCGTCTCTCTCCGAGGAGCACGGGCGACTGCGCAGACACACTCCGGACCCAGAACCAGAACCGGCAGATCCGTGTGAGGCCTCCAGAGCCGCGGGGTGATCCATGTCTGCGTGAACCGAGGGTGAAGTGAGCCTGAACATGGAGACAGAGGTGGATGAAGGGGGATCAGGAGCTCCACAGCTCCACAGCGCCACGAGCAGATCCACTCACATCCCCGGATAACCGATCTATGTTACAGCTCTATGCTCCAGCTCTATGCTGCTGCGTGTTAGAGCAGCAACAACCAGATTAACGCAGAATTAAACCCACAAACACACAACAAGCTCACACTTTACTCACGATGATGTTATTATGTCAAGAAGAAGAGTGACACTCACTGTTTTATCTCATTTTCGCAGGAATTTAGAGCTGTCTTCTGAAGCTGACAATATGGCGTAACCTGTTTTTCTGTCACCTGACCAATCAGAGTCCGCCTGAACGCCTGCGTCATGAGGCGTTCAAGTACAGTAGGATACTGGAAACTGACAAACAAAGGTGTGGAGCTCACCAACGTTCAAAATACTGTACATAAATATTTCAAATTCAACACTACATACACAATTTTACTACTAATACTACTAATAATAATGATTATAATAATAATGATGATGGTGATGATGATAATAATAATAATAATAATAATAATAATAATAATAATAATAATAATAATAATAATAATAATAATAAACTTACTTACAAAATGATACCACGTCAAGTAGTATTGCCCAAGTGCTTTCTTTTTTTCCTTTCACTGATTTATTCATTTGCAATATGCAAAAAATACAGGCCTTTCTTCTAACTACTGAGAAAACTGACAAACAAAGGTGTGGAGCTCACCAACGTTCAAAATACTTTACATAAATATTTCAAATTCAACACTACATACACAATTTTACTACTACTATTATTACTACTACTACTACTACTACTACTACTACTACTAATAATAATAATAATAATAATAACTAGAAAAGCAATTTCTGAAGAAATTGCGCTGTGAATGCAGAAGCTGAAGCAGCTTGCGCTGAACTGCTAATGCAGAATTCTGAATATGCTGAATGACTGAATTTATCTGAAAATGGTCAAAGGAATCTTGAAAAAGCTTGCGCTGAACTGCTGAATGCAAAATGTTGAAGGAGAACTCACGAACATGAACATGAAATCTTGGCTGAAAGGATGTGAAATAATGTCCAAAATGAAAATATGAATGGGTGAATTGAAGAATAAATGGAAAAAAGGAAATCAATGAATCACAATGAAAGAATTTTTTTATCCCTAGAAGTTGTGTGGGAATTATCAGTTATCACATGTTTGAGACAGTGAAGTGTGTGTGTGTGCTGTTTTGATCGTGTACGTGTTTGTGCTTTTGTGTTTGTGTGTGTATGTGTGTATATGGTTAATGTGCCTATGTGTGTTGTGTGTGTGTTTTTGTGTGGGTATATGTTTGGTGTGCTGGTGTGCTGTGTGTTGGTCAGTGGTGCAGAGAAACAATCACTTGAGTATCTTTCTTCATCAGTGTTTTGATCTGTAGGTATAAACAGGTGTGTCAGATCACAGGTCTCCATGGTAACCTGCTCGTTAGGCTGTTTGAAGCTGCAGCTGTTTGATTTAACTGACAGACAGTTGATGAGGAGCTGGATTTGAGCCAGGGACAAGGGTGCGAACATCTATAGGCTGCGCAAAATCCTTAAGGGCTAGCAGAAAACCAAAACAACCATTAGATTCCCAAGGCCCAGAAGTATCTATTGATGTAAATTTCATGTCTGTTGAGCCACAGGTTTTACCAGAAATGTGAGTTAAAAAAGTGTTACTTTTTCTTTATCTCTCAGAAAGTCCCCTGAAAATTAACATTAGAGCAGATGGGGGCAGATGATGACTTTCTGTGACAGTTGGCCACCTGCAGGCTTTTTCCTTTGTTCATTTGGTGTCAAGGGTCATTAATCAGAGGCAGAACAAGATTACCTATGTTTTGAGCCCAAATTTGAGTATGTGGAGTGAAATTTGTGGCCCCTAGGCCTGTTTATCCAAAAAGTTTGCAGATCATTTCTCTCCTGGTCCACACTCTAAAATTCAAATCCTCACTCTACAGTTTGAACATTCCACCACATACACACCAATGTTAAACTGCTGCAAGGGCTGAGAAACTTCATGACCTTTGAAGGAGTTTTGTGAAGAACCTATAAAAGCTAGAAATAAGCTGAAATATACTGAAGAAAGCCAAATGATGGCTGAACATTTTGCAGGTAGAATGAAGTTTCTGGCTGAAAGTATGACTGAATGAGAAGGGTCTGAATGAGGCTGAAGAAATTCCCTGAATGATTCCAAATCCAATTCATTCTCTATGCGTGTGAAAATCGTGAAAAAAGTGAAATATCTCGGAAAGTATTGGTGAAACCGGTCTGAAAAGTCATAGCGCACCAGTCCTGAACGAGCCGGTCGTTTTGAAGTTTGAACGGTGAAAATCGGTTGAAATTTGTGGGAGAAGAAGCGATCCAAAAAAGTGGGCGGAAGAGAGAAGAAGAATAAGAAGAAGAAGAAGAAGAAGAATCTTAAACTTTTTTGACACAGAAGAACATAAGCTGTGAATGCCTTGCTGCATTCACAGCAATAATAATAATAATAATAATAATAATTCAAGGATTCAAGGAGTTTTATTGACATTCAACCCATGTAAAACATGGGTGGGACGAAATGAGGTTACCCTGGTCCCGGAGCAAGCCCAATCGTAGAAATGAGAATAAAAAATATAAACAAATGTACAATAAAAAAGAGAATAAAAGAAGAACACAACCAACTAGCCTTTTTAACAAATAGATAGAAAAAAAAATAAACTGTGCAAAAATTGCAGTGTTCATTTGCCGGGGGGGGGGGGGTGAAGGGGACCACCAGAGTTCAACAGTCTCACAGCTTCAAGAAAGAAGCTGTTCCTCATAATAATAATAATCAATTATAATAATGATAATAATGATAATAATAAAATAAACTTACTTACAAAATGATACCACGTCAAGTAGTATTGCCCAAGTGCTTTCTTTTTTTTCCTTTCACTGATTTATTCATTTGCAATATGCAAAAAATACAGGCCTTTCTTGTAACTACTGAATATTTTTTTGCACAATATGTTCAAAAATAAAATTTTAAGGAATCAGAAATACTTTATTGATCCCCAAGGGGAAATTGATTTCGTGTTAACAGCTGCTCCCACTAAAAAAAAAAAGTGTTGAAAATATAAGAACGTAGAAATATAAGCGAAAGTGTCTTATACCAAAAAAAAAAAAAGAAAAAATAATAATATATGGTCAGTGTAGCCAAACAATATTTGTCCAAAGTGAAAGAAAAAATTTTAAGGAATCAGAGAAAGAAATGATTTATTGATGCCCAAGGGGAAATTAAATTTTTGATTACTGCAACTCCCATTCAAAAAAAAAATGTTGAAAGTGTCTTATAAAAATAATAATAACAATACTAATACATAGTCAATGAAGCTGAACAATATTTGTTCGAGGTAGAAGAAAAAAATGTGGTTCAGTTTATATCAACATTTTATTTATTTTAACCAACAGTCTATGGTTCATGATTTTTTTTATATCAAATTTCCATGGTTTTATTTTGGAGGGATTACCGGAAGTTCACATTGTATTTGTATTACAGTGACTCCCTTCTCTCTTCTAGAGCCCTAGTTGGCCCGAAAATAATTTATTCGATTGATTTACGTGTTTTTTTTTTTTTTTTTTTTTTTTTTTTTTTTTTTTTTTTTATTTTTTTTTTTTTTTTTTTTTTTTTTTTTTTTTTTTGTTTTTTTTTTTGTTTATCTTCCATTAAAGTTTTTATTTTTAAACAGTGATTTAAAAAGAAAAAGTTGTCAGAAAAAGTGACGCAGCAGGAAACGACGTCACGCCTGAAGCGGGAAGCAGCGTTGTGTTGGCGTTAGCACGGAGCTAACAGGCTAACTGAAAAATAAACAATAAAAACATGCCGAGGGAAATAATAACGCTTCAGCTCGGACAATGTGGGAACCAAAGTACGTAAAAGGCGGAGATAATGTGAAATTATAACCTTATTTTTCTATATGCATCATGGTTTTAGCGTCCAGCTTTTAAATGAGCTAACGGTTTATGTTACTGCGATAAATGTCAACAACATATATTTCACCTGTTCTCTTATTTTATGTTATGTTTTATTACTGTTTAATACAGAATTATCAGTTAATTTTGTAATATAAGCTGAGGATAAAAGAGCTCCAGCTTTAAAGATGTAACTGAGTTTATCAGAGAAACTGTTGTGTTTACCTGCTGTTTCATTAACATGCAGAGTAGAAGTTATTTTTGTGTTTAATGTTTTGCAAACCTCCTCTTTTTTATTCACAGTTGGGTTTGAGTTTTGGAAGCAGCTGTGTGCAGAACATGGCATCAGCCCAGAGGGGATTGTTGAGGAGTTTGCCACCGAGGGAACCGACAGAAAAGACGTTTTCTTTTACCAGGTTTGAGCCTCAGTTACTGATTTTCACATCTCAGTTTTTCCTCCTTATCAGGCTGACTAGTGCATGCACAAGTGTCATGTTGGTAGCCAAACTACTCTAAAGTGTTCTCTTGGGAGCAAAAACGTGAGAAAGTGCATTTTTGGGTGACAAAATATGTTCAAGAGTCACTTACTGGAATATAAATGAAGTTCAAATAAAAAAACAGCGTATGAAATATAAAATTAACTGAGCTGGAGCATCTTTATTGATGCCACGGTTACGTGACTGCACAGAAACACAAACTAACAGTCTGTAAGAAAAACAGAAACAAAATGAAAGATTTCTTCACCTTCCTGCGCTCATAAAGACAGTTCACAGAGGAAACAAACACTACAGCAGTGTCTTACATGAAGATTAAGGAAGACTACATTTTCAAGAAGGAAAACTTAAAATTTTTGATCTCAAACAACAAAAGATCTTTCCCTTTTTCTACTAGTAACATAAAAATTACACTTGAAACCAGCATTGTTCTTAGAAACCACAGTAGGCAAAAGTGCCTTCTTAGAAGCCAAAACAAAGAACGCTTTCAAAACAATAGTGCTTTCTTGGAAGCCAAAATAAGAACCAAAACATGTGCAGAAGTGCCCTCTTAGGAGCCAATTGCACAAAAGTATCCTCTTAGAAGCCAAACGTGTCCAGGAGTGTTATCTAGGGAGCAAAAAAACGCTTAAGAATGTTTTCTTTTAGGTGACAAAATGTGCAAAAGTTTCCTCTGGGAGCCGAAACATGAGCAGAATTGCTCTCCTGTTGCCAACTTAGGAGCCCAAGTGCATGCACAAGTGTCATGTTGGTAGCCTAACTACTCTAAAGTGTTCTCTTGGGAGCAAAAACGTGAGAGAGTGCATTTTTGGGTGACAAAATATGTTCAAGAGTCACTTACTGGAATATAAATGAAGTTCAAATAAAAAAGCAGCTTATAAAATATAAAATTAACTGAGCTGGAGCATCGTTATTGATGCCACGGTTACGTGACTGCACAGAAACACAAACTAACAGTCTGTAAGAAAAACAGAAACAAAATGAAAGATTTCTTCACCTTCCTGCACTCATAAAGACAGTTCACAGAGGAAACAAACACTACAGCAGTGTCTTACATGAAGATTAAGGAAAACTACATTTTAAAGAAGGAAAACTTAAAATGTTTGGTCTCAAACAACAAAAGATTTGTCCTTTTTTCTACTAGTAACATAAAAATTACACTTGAAACCAGCAGTGTTCTTAGAAACCACAGTAGGCAAAAGTGCCTTCTTAGAAGCCAAAACAAGAACCAAAACATGTGCAGAAGTGCCCTCTTAGGAGCCAATATACACAAAAGTATCTTCCTAGAAGCCAAACGTGTCCAGGAGTGTTATCTAGGGAGCAAAAAACGCTTAAGAATGTTTTCTTTTAGGTGCCAAAATGTGCAAAAGTGTCCTCTGGGAGCCAAAACATGAGCATAATTGCCCTCCTGTAACCAACTTAGGAGCCAAAGTGCATGCACAAGTGTCATGTTGGTAGCCAAACTACTCTAAAGTGTTCTCTTGGGAGCAAAAACATGAGAAAGTGCATTTTTGGGTGACAAAATATGTTAAAGTGTCGTCTTGGGAGCCAGAGTACACAGTCAAGTACCTTCTAAGGAACCAAAACTTTCTGAAGTGTCATCTTGAGAGCAAAAAACGTGTGAGAATATCTTTTTTTGTGGTGCCAAAATATGCAAAAGTGCCCTCTTACAAGCTAAACGTGTGCATAAGTGCTCTCTTGAGAGCAAATAAATGCAAAGGTGTCCTCCCTGGAGCCAAAATGTCTTTATGAGATCCCTCTTGAGGGCCAAAACATGTGAGAAGGTTCCCTCCTGGGAGCCAAAACACACGAAAAAGCCCTCTTAGGAGAAAAAAACATGCTGTATTTCCTTTATTTTTCTCTTGGCCCTTCCCCTTATAAATGTCTGTGCAGTTGCAGGTTATGACAGTTTTTGTCTTAGAGGTGAGATCTGTCACTGTGAGGACGTTGAAGCCTTATACTATATCTGAGACTTTAATTCTAGAAAGAAAATGTCTTTACAGTCGCTGGACTTTTGATTTCATTATCTCAAATTGTTGACTATTTTATCCTTAAAATGTTCACTTTTTTATCTCAAGTTTTGGCTTTATTTTCCCTCATAGTTCTGATTTTATTATCTCAAAATGTTTACTTAATTATCACAAATTTTTGATTCTTTATCTTATACCGAACCTTTCTGAATCCGAACCTTTCATCTCATAATTTTGACTTTATTATCCTACAACTTTGACTTTTTATCTCAAACTATGGACTTGGATCTCAAAAATTTGACTCAGTATGGACCAAAAAAAAAAAAAAAACCCTCAACAAAGCAAAATTTTCACTTTTCCTTTTTTTGGACTGGCAGTAATGGACTTCCATAATGATGCCTCACCAAATGCTTAGACCAAAAGAAAAAAAACATATTTTTCATGTGCAAAAATTAAAATAATTCATCAAAATCTTAATAACAGTTGAATTTAGAATTTTAGGTTTGAATGTTGAGCTGACATGTTGGTGACAGCTTTGCAGACAGTTGATTCTGCTCGAGTGCATGGATGTGTTTGACCAGCAGATGGAGTCGTTGTCACATTAAATCTTTGTATTTCAGACCCTGCAAGGACACAGTGTCCAGCAGATAATGTTCAGGATCATTAACCCCTGGTTTTTCATAAACTCTCCTCCTGGTTGTTCATAAATCTTTGCAGGCTGATGATGAACACTACATCCCTCGTGCAGTTCTCCTGGATCTTGAACCGAGGGTGATCCACTCCATCCTCAACTCCCCGTACGCAAACCTGTACAACCCAGAGAACATCTACCTGTCTGAGCACGGTGGAGGCGCTGGGAATAACTGGGCCAGTGGATACTCACAGGTGATCCACTCACTCAATCCTGGGTAAATAAATACTAAGTTCATGTAAGTTTACTGATGTTTTTATTTTCCTTCCTCAAGGGCAAAAAAATCCAAGAAGACATATTTGACATCATCGACCGGGAGGCAGATGGCAGTGACAGTCTGGAGGCAAGTCTAACGTTTATCACATGATGGTTTCTGAGAGCGAAGAGCTGTGTGGAATTTTAAACACTGATTTAAAGTAATGTGATAATGCTGCGTGTGGATACATTACCAAGTATCTTACTACATTAGCCTCAAACATGGAATACAGAGCAACATTATGCTCCAATTATAACCATAAGGTGATGTAACTGAGTTATATCTCCATGCAGCTGTGCAGTGTGACACATTTATAAGCTATAAATCATTGGAATACAAAGAATTTGCAGATACATTGGGAAAATATTGGTGGTGGTGCTACATTCAAGAAATTTGCTAATTTTGCTGCCTGGATTTTTTCTTTCTTTTTACTCACTGGTCTTATTTATCAGAATCAGAATAAACTTTATGCTTGAACATAGAAGGGATTTGTTTTGGTAAACTGTGCTCTCTTTTGCATGATAATACGAATAAAAGAGAAAAATGATAACAATAATTTTACATATAGAATATTATCAACAACTATAAACACACAAGAATAGAAAATAGACAAGATTAATATTTACAGGCTAAAAAAATATGATAATAGTGCAGTGGTGAGTTGTGCAAAGATGTAGATTTTAAATGAGGTAGTTCAACAAAAAGTTTGCATAGTGGTATTAAATAAAAACAATAAATAATAAAAAAATGTATCACTGTGATGTGAAGTCCTCTATCTTTATAGTTTCAGGCAAAATTCAAAGAATTTTCCAAGTGCAATTACAGTGTTTGTTCATCATTCAGGGCTTTATAAAAGCAGAAAAAGTGCACTTACATATATATTTATTTTTCAGCTGGAGTAATCCGTTTATTTTCTGCATTTTTCAAAAACAAAACCCATCACAAACGCAATTAGAATCAGATTTATTGGCAAATATCTTTAAGAAGCACACTAGGAATTTGACTTCAGTTGTAACTTTGTTCTCCTTGTACAAAAACAAGTAAGAGTAGACATTAAATATCAAATATGTAAAAATATGTCATTTAAATAAAAGTCCGTCGGCGCAAACGCTATCCAACCCCAAGTGTCTTTACGCACGCAAATGTCCCACAATCCACAAGGAAATAATAAAAGGAAACAGTCCAAAAAGAAGGTTTGACCAAACAAAAATCTCTGGTATACCAGGCCGAGCAAAAAGACAAAAAAAGAAACGATCTCACCGAGTCTCCAGGGAAAAGAAAAGTCGGGCAAACAGCTCCACAGGTGCTCAGCGTCAGCAGGAGGAGCGCAGCCGTTTAAAATCCACAATCCAGCGAATCTCACCAGCGACAGTGAAAACCAGTTTTCGGTTTTATTTCATAAGTCACTTTTCAAGCATGATAGTCCGAATTTGTTTCCACATTTCCACCTTTGCTTTCCTGGTAACTCTCCGACCAACCAACCAACTCCTTCCTCTAAGACACATCCTACTTATATAATTTCGGTTGTCGTACATTCATTTACTTTTTACACCCATACATAATATACGTTTCTTGACACCTATTCATAATTTTCATTCTTAGCACCCATTCATATTTCATTTACAGGGAATATTTAACTTCAAGCCCATCACAAAGAACACTTTTATTTTCCTGCATATGGACTTATAGTTTACTTTAAGGTGACACGGTTACAATTTTCTGTGTCTTTTTGTATCATCTCGTAGCTGAAGCCTTGTTGAATAATCCCTCCCTGGTTTGAACAGCATCAGAAAGTTTTCTAAACGACTCTTAACCACAACAAAAAGCCACTGGTGACTCTGTTGTGGCGAGCTGCATCCTGAAATGAACGACTTGATTAAAAGTGCTGAAGCTTTTCCTGTCGTCTAAAGACTTGCAGAGCTCCAGTCCTGCCTCTCTATTATTCCAAGCTTCTTTTTTTCTTACAGTGAACTTTCTTTAGCTGCCAGCCTCCCATAAAATAACACTTACATTTCCTCCCAAAGGTCTGCAATTCTGTAAGTCATTCACATTATGACCCCACATTATTATTTAATGTGTGCACTCATGTGTGCGTTGGAATGGGAGTCGGGCCGTGCAGCCCTGAGCGTGTGTACGTTGGCAGGGTGTGGCGTGAAGAAAGTCTGGTGATAATAGCCGGGCGAGTGTGGAAGGCAGGTATTACAGGGATGTCTTTTGGGGTGAGGGAGCCTATTTGTAAGGTGGGGCCGCACTCCCATTTATATAACTGCAGAGGAGGAGAGACGTTTGCTTACCCACACACATTCAGGCCTCTGCATCAGTCACATTTACAGTGAGCTTCACACACACACACACACGTGGCACACGCTGCAATTTAACCTGTGTGTGATCTCTAATTCAGAGTTTCTTAACCTCGGGGTCGTCTGAAATAAAGAGCTGCATTCTCTACTTTCACTTTCTGGAATATAAATGTAGTTCAAATAAAATGAACTGAGCTGGAGCATCTTAATCGATGCCACGGTTACGTGACTGCACAGAAACACAAACCAACAGTCTGTAAGAAAAACAGAAACAAAATGAAAGATTTCTTCACCTTCCTGCGCTCATAAAGACAGTTCACAGAGGAAACAAACACTACAGCAGTGTCTTACATGAAGATGAAGGAAAACTACATTTTCAAGAAGGAAAACTTAAAATTTTTGATCTCAAACAACAAAAGATTTGTCCTTTTTTCTACTAGTAACATAAAAATTCAATTTGAAACCAGCAGTTGATTAAAATGAGCTGTAAAGTGTCGTCTTTGGAGACAAAACAAATACCCGAGTGCTTGCCTGGTTTGCAAACATACTAATCTGCCCCTTTAGCTGTCAAAATGAGATATACTGAACTCATCGGAGCAAAAATGTGCTGTTTTAGAAACCACAGTATGCAAAAGTGCCTTCTTAGAAGCCAAGATAGGAACCAAAACATGTGCAAAAGTGCCCTCTTAGGAGCCAATATACACAAAAGTATCCTCTTAGAAGCCAAACGTGTGTAGGAGTGTTATCTTGGGAGCAAAAAAAACGCTTAAGAATGTTTTCTTTTAGGTGCCAAAATGTGCAAAAGTTTCCTCTGGGAGCCAAAACATGAGCAGAATTGCCCTCCTGTTGCCAACTTAGGAGCCCAAGTGCATGCACAAGTGTCAAGTTGGTAGCCAAACTACTCCAAAGTGTTCTCTTGGGAGCAAAAACGTGAGAAAGTGCATTTTTGGGTGACAAAATATGTTAAAGTGTCGTCTTGTGAGCCAGAGTACACACTCAAGTACCTTCTAAGGAACCAAAACTTTCAGAAGTGTCATCTTGGGAGCAAAAAACGTGTGAGAATATCTTTTTTTGTGGTGCCAAAATATGCAAAAGTGCCCTCTTACAAGCTAAACGTGTGCATAAGTGTGATCTTGAGAGCCAAAATACATACTTAAAGTGCTCTCCTGGGAACCTAAAATTCACCTGAGTGCCCATTAGGAGCTAAAATGTGTGCAAAGGTGTCGTATTAGGAGCCAAAATATGCAAAAGTATTCTCTTATGCGTCAAAAAAATACAGTAAAATGCCTTTTTGGGAGCCAAAACGTGTGCATAAGTGCTCTCTTAAGAGCAGATAAATGCAAAGGTGTCCTCCTTGGAGCCAAAATGTCTTTATGAGATCCCTCTTGAGGGCCAAAACATGTGAGAAGGTTCCCTCCTGGGAGCCAAAACACACATTAAAAAGCCTCTTAGGAGAAATAAAACTGCTGTATTATCTTTATTTTATCATGTTTGAAACTAGAAGTGTTCACAGAGAAAGGGGGCAGTTGATTAAAATGAGCTGTAAAGTGTCGTCTTTGGAGACAAAACAATTACTCGAGTGCTTTCCTGGTTTGCAAACACACTAATCTGCCCCTTTAGCCGTCAAAATGAGATATACTGAACTCATCGGAGCAAAAATGTGCTGTTTTAGAAACCAAAGTATGCAGAAGTGCTTTCTTGGAAGCCAAAATAAGAACCAAAACATGTGCAGAAGTGCACTCTTAGGAGCCAATATTTGCAAAAGTATCCTCTTAGAAGCCAGACGTGTGTAGAAGTGTCATCTTGGGAGCAAAGAACGTTTAAGAATGTTTTCATTTAGGTGCTGAAATGTGTGCATAAGTGCCCTCCTGGGAGCAAAAATACACTAAAGTACTCACTTAGGAGCTAAAGTGCATGCATAAGTGTCACATTAAAAATCAAACTATACAAAAGTCTTCCCCTGGGAGCAAAAACATGGGAGAAAGTGCTTTTTCTTTGAGCCAAAATATGTTCAAGTACCCTCTTTGGAGCCAAAGTAATAATAAAAATAATGCTTTTTATTTAAAAAAGCGCCTTTCTTGACACCCAAGGACACTTTACAACAAGAATAAAAGCAGAAGTACACAACACAAATAATAACCAGTAAAGAAAATGAAATGGGAAGTGCCCTCTTAGGAGCTAAAACATGAGAAGAAGTGTTATCTTGGGAGAAAAAAATGTGAGATTGTTTTCTTTTGGGTGCAAGAGTCTCATCTTAGGAGCCAAAATATGCAAAAGTTTTCTCTTATGCAGCAAAGAAATTCAGTTTAGTGTCCTCTTGGGAGCCAAAATATGTGAGAAGGTGACCTGTTGGGAGAAAAAACCATGCTGTATTTCCTTTATTTTTCTCTTGGCCCCTCCCCTTATAAACGTCTGTGCAGTTGCAGGTTATGACAGTTTTTGTCTTAGAGGTGAGATCTGTCACTGTGAGGACGATGAAGCCTTATACTATTTCTGAGACTTTAATTCTAGAAAGAAAATGTCTTTACAGTCGCTGGAAAGTTGTGACGTATAAATGTTTCACAGTCTAAATAGTGTTGGGAACCTCTGGACTGACTCTTTGTTTCTGCAGGGATTCGTCCTGTGTCACTCCATCGCTGGAGGAACAGGCTCCGGACTTGGATCTTATCTGCTGGAGAAACTCAACGACAGGTTTACAAACACGTTAACCTTTATAAATAAATCACACACACACCATAATCTTATATGTTAATCACACTTTCTGTGTTTATTCGTCCTCAGGTATCCGAAGAAACTGGTCCAGACTTATTCGGTTTTCCCGAACCAGGACGAGATGAGCGACGTCGTGGTTCAACCGTACAACTCGCTGCTCACGCTGAAGAGGCTCACGCAGAACGCCGACTGTGTGGTGAGTTTGCACGAGTTATGGAGTGAGAAAATACAACAGCGTGGAGTCAGTTCATCAAACACAAAATAAGGCAGAAGAAGTCCAGATAATAAGGTTGAAATTTTGAGTTAAAAAGACCGAATTTTGAGTAACTACATTCAAAATTTCTAGCAAATAAAGTTCAAATTTTGGGATAAAGTTTTTGAAAAAGTTTGACTTTTTAATCTTGAAATTTTACCTTTTAATTTCTGGAATTTTTGACCCAATATTTTGACTTTTGTAACTCCACATTTCCATATTTTAGCACAATTTTTTTCTAGACTCATCCCATCTCAAAATGTAACTCAAGTTTTTGCCTTTTTATCTTTAAATCTCGACTTTTTATACCAATAATTTCAACTTTAACTGAAAATGTTGACTGTTCTTCTCAAGATTAGACCTTTTTAACTCAAATTTTGACTTTTTAGCTTGAAAACTTGACTTTTTAACTAAAAATTTCAACTTTATTCACTTGATTTATAACTAAATATTGGCAAAAAAAGTTTTTCATTAACTCGCGGAAATGGGCTACCATGAAAATAATTCACTAATTTTAACTATTTATCTTAAACTTTTGACTTTCTATTCTGAAATGACATTTTTTCTTGTTTTTTTTAACTTTTTAGCTCAATATTTTGATTTAGTATCTCAAAATTTTTGCATTTTAACATAGTCTTTTGTCTTTTTATCCCAAATCTTGACCTTTTCTATCTCAAAATTTCGGCTATGTAACACAAATTTTGCATTTTTATTTTGAAATTTCAACTTTTCAACTCAAGATTTCAACCTTAACTCAAAGTTGTAACTTTTTTTTTCTTATGATTGTGGCCTTTTTACACAAATTTTACCTTTTTATCTTGAAAACTCGACTTTTTTACTCAAAATTTCAACTTTATTTTACTTGAAATTACAACTCAAAATTGGCACAAAAAAAAGAAACCTTGGCAAAAAAAGTTTTTCATTAACTCACGGAAATGGGCTTCCATAAAAACGAAGACAGAAACTAATAAAAACCAAATTAAACCAGAAAAACTGCACCAAACTTAAATAAAACTACACTTAAATTTCAGCTATGTAACACAAATTTTGCCTTTTTATTTTGAAATTTTGACCTTAACTCAAAGTTGTAACTTTTTTTCCTCATTATTGTGGCCTTTTTACACAAATTTTGACTTTTTGTCTTGAAATCACAACTTTTAAACTCATTTTAACTTAATTCACATAAAATTTTAACTTAACATTGGCAAAAAAAAAAAAAAAAATCTCAGCAAAGCAAGATTTTCATTAACTCACGGAAGTGGGCTTCCATAAAAATGAATACAGAAACTAATCAAAACCAAATTAAACCAGAAAAAATGCCCCAAAACTTAAATAAAACTACACTTAAATTGAAAACAAAAGTGAAAATGAATACAAATAAAAACAAAATAACAATATTTGCGCCCTGATGTATCTAGTTGTCTTTATATCTCTGTGGATATGTTTGCTGACTTTTATATTGTCCTTTAAAAGACTAAAACTCAGTAAAAAAACCTTTGGAAAAGTCCCAGGTTGACTGACATTGTTTGAGGAATCACAGGAAGTTTGTTGGTTGAATATTTTCTTCCTGCTCCTCTCTGCTGCAGACTAATAAAGAAAAGTGCAGCGCCTGCAGCGAGGCATTACCAATCAAAGTGAATAAAATCCTGAGCTGAACTGCTGATTGTATTAGTCTGAGATGCTGTGACAGTCTAATGGTGTTTCCTCTCTAATACCTTCTTCCTCCCGGCTCCTGCGTGAGGCCTCGTCTTGATTAAATTAGCTGGAACAGAATCGGCCTAAGAATCGCTGCCCCTGTGCGAACTGTACAGAGTCTCTTTTATGTGCAGCTCCGCTAACAACAGCTCAGTGTTTCTGCTCCTAAAGGCCGACTTTAACCGCCTCCTTACCCCGACGATGCTGCAGCAGTCACTCGCTCTCTGTGTCTGTTTTCTGTCTCATTCCTCTGATAATTGTGTTTCAGGTGGTGTTGGATAACACGGCTTTAAACCGCATCGCCACCGACAGGCTGCACATCCAGAACCCCTCGTTCTCCCAGATCAACCAGCTGGTGAGTTACACACTTAAACCCCCCCACCCTCACCTCCCCTCGCAGGTTTTTTGAAACAAACGTCTAGACCGACTGTACCTCACAGCGACGGCTCACGACTCAAAAATTGCAACATTCAGGAACCAGTTTGGTGAGTCGCTTCAGCGTCAGACTGGATTTCAGCTTCTGAGAAGTTAGTGTGTGGTTAGTCGGTTTACTCAAACACTTACAGACTTTTTTATTTATGGGTCATTTCTCCAGGTGAACAGGTAAACAGGTGATGGTCACTCATTAGAGAACAGGTTTTCAAACACAGACATTCTTCCAATTCTCTGTCCCAAAGTCTTCAGCTGTTAGAGCAGGTTTCTAACAGCAGTTACTCAGTTATGATTAAAGTTATAGTCGCCATGGTAACTGATTATCACACAGGACACACACGTTCACACTGTTTGGGTTGTTAAAAGCTTCAGAGACATTTCCAAAGTCCTCCGTCTATCCTCTAAAACCTTTATGGATCCACAGCTTCTTCAAAAAAAGAAAACAAACAAACGAACACTTTAAACTGTCTGTAAAGTTTAAGTTCTTATGATACTTGGGTTTTATAAAGATACTTTACATTTCCAACTGTCTGTTCACTTCTTCACCCTTTATTTTACTCCTTCTTTTTCTCCTTTTTTCCTGGTTTCTTTTCTGCTTTCTCGCGCTCTGTTACTCTTTTCTCACTCTTTTCTTGCTCTTTCTTTCATGCTTCTCTCACTCTTTTCTTTCTGGCTTTTCTGCTTTTTTGCTCCTTTCTTACGCCTTTTTTTCTCTCCTTTCTGGCTTCGTCTTTTTTCACTCCTTTTTCACATTTTTCATTCCTTCTCTCACTCTTTTCTCATAACTTCTTTTCTAGCCCTCTGTGCTTTTTCACTCCTTTGTCACTTCTTCTTTTCCTGCTCTTTCACTCTTTCTTTCCTACCTTTTCTCTCCTTACTTGTTCCATATTTTCACACTCCTTTCTCTCTCTTTCTTTTCTGCTTTCTCAGTCCTTTCTCACTCCTTCTTTCCCTGTCTTTCTCTCCTTTCTCACTCTGTCTTTTCTCACTCCTTTCTTACTCTCTTTCCAACCATTTCACTCCTTCCTCACTCCTTTCTTGCTCTTTTCTTTCTGTCTTTTCTGCTTTTTTGGTCCTTTCTTACGCCTTCTTTTCGCGCCTTTTTTCTCCTTTCTGGCTTTTCTGTTCTCTCACTCTTTCTTTCCTGCCTTTTTGGTCCTTTCTTTATTCATCTTTTCTCACTCCTTTCTCCCTCTATCTTTTCTCCTTTCTCACTCCATCTTTTCCTGCATTTTCTCTCCTTGCTCGCTCCTTCCTTTCCTGCATTTTCTCTCCTTTCTCGCTCCTTCCTTTCCTACATTTTCTCTCCTTTCTTGCTCCTTTCTTTCCTCCATTTTCTCTCCTTTCTCACTCCTTCTTTTCCTGCATTTTCTCTCCTTTCTCGCTCCCTCCTTTCCTGCATTTTCTCTCCTTCTTCACTTCTTCTTTTCCTGGTATTTCACTCCTTCTTTAATGCATTTTCACTCCTTTTTTCCTGGCTTTTTTTCTGCTTTCGCACTCCTTTCTCACTCCTTCTTTTCCTCCCTTTCTTTCTTACCCCGCTGTCTTTTTTCACTCCTTTCTCACTCTCTTTGTCATGCTTCTTCATTTCTTTTTCACTCCTTTCTTGCTTTTTCTTTTCCACCTTTTCTTCCCTTTTCTCCTTCCTTCTTCTTTCCTGCTTTCTCACTCCTCGTTTTACTTCTTTCTCTTTGCCTCTTTCCTGCTTTTTAACTCTTTCTCCCTGCTTCTCCTGTGCTTCTTTCCTCCTTCTTTCCCACTTTTCCTCTTTTTAAACTCCTCACAGAAAACCAAGATCTGTATTTTTAATCTTGAACTCACCAAAACTCAAAGTCTGATGAATCTCAGAGCGAAGAGACTCTTTCTGTCGTCCTCAGAGAAACTTTTCGTGTTTGAATCTCACAGGTTTCCACCATCATGTCTGCGAGTACGACCACGCTGCGTTACCCTGGTTACATGAACAACGACCTCATCGGCCTGATCGCGTCCCTCATCCCCACGCCACGCCTCCACTTCCTGATGACGGGGTACACGCCCCTCACCACCGACCAGGCTGTGAGTTTATTTCAGGCTGATGAATGAAAGTGTTTGTTTTATCAGGAATTGTTTTAACGAGCTGTTTTTCAGGTCGCCAGCGTGAGGAAAACCACCGTCCTGGATGTGATGAGGCGGCTCCTGCAGCCCAAGAACGTGATGGTGTCCACGGGGAGAGAGAGGCAGCCCAGCCACTGCTACATCGCCATCCTCAACATCATCCAGGGCGAGGTCGACCCCACGCAGGTGTGACATCACTTTAACCCTTTTTATTTAACCCTGTTTGTTTGAGAAGTGATCAAACTGATTTCACTGATTCTCCTGCAGGTGCACAAAAGCCTCCAAAGGATCCGAGAGCGGAAACTCGCCAGTTTCATCCCTTGGGGTCCTGCCAGTATCCAGGTGGCGTTGTCCCGTCGGTCCCCGTACCTGTCGTCGGCGCACAGAGTCAGCGGGTTGATGATGGCGAACCACACGAGCATTTCCTCTGTGAGTGATTTAAGTAAAAACCTGAGTCTGCGTTTGAGCCGAGACACAACCAAACAGACTTTAGACTCTGATCCTGACGATTACAGCAATGAAAACACGATTTTTTAAGCTTAAAACTGAAGAAAAACAAGGTCAAAATTAGGAATGAAACTTTCTTTTTGGTACTCATGACTTCTTCTTTCCAATTTTAGTTACTTTCACTATTTTTTTTTCCCACTTTTGGACACTTTTTTGCTTCTTCCTGACATTTTTTAAAGTTTTACACCACCTTTTTTTGTTGCCTTTGGCCATTTTTACCACTTTTAACTCTTTTGTGTCACTTAAATTTTTTTTTCTTCATGTTTGCTACCTTTACAAACTTGCTACCTTTACTTTATGAAAATTCAAGATATTAATATCCCAATATCGTAGATGTCAATGATGTAGATTTTCCCAGCTCCCCCTGCATGTAAAGTTCAGACAATCACATGATTATTGGTGACTGAGAGTGAGCTCTAATCAATTAACCCCATTTTACACATCCTGTTTTAATATCATGCTTTTGTTTTTCTGACAACTGCTCAGTTTTCTCTAATCCCAGAGTCATATTGTATCATATTGATATCTGGATATCTGGCATTGATATCGAGATATGACATTTTTTCCATATCGTTCAGCCCTACTTCACACTATTTTTGAAGTTTCCTCCCAATTTGTGTTTCTTTTGACAATTTTTGCCAGCTGCTAACCAGAGAGGATCACTTCATGTTCAACTAATGGACAAAAAGTAAACTTGAACGAGTCTCATTGAGTGACATGTGCTTTGATTGGGTTGTAATACAGCAGGATCCATCAACCATCAACTATTTATAGTGTTTTTGGTCTTAAATTTCAATCACGGGGCATAAAAAGGATCTTAAAAAGTCTGAAATTTGTGTGGCCGAAATCTGCAGGTACGCTGACAACAGTTAATAGGTCTCGCCTTTCTCTAAATGGCTACATCTGGCAACAGACAGACACACAACAAAATTTCACCGCTTGGAATAATTTGATGAAACAACACTTTTGATATGAAATTATTTATTTCTGCTCCACAGCTGTTCGAGCGGACGTGCCGTCAGTACGACAAACTGCGTAAGCGCGAAGCTTTCCTGGAGCAGTTTCGTAAAGAGGACATATTCAAGGACAACTTTGACGAGTTGGACAACTCTCGCGAGGTGGTGCAGCAGCTGGTGGAGGAATACAGCGCAGCCACGCGGCCCGACTACATCTCCTGGGGAACGCAGGAGCAATGAACTGACTTTAGGTCGAGTAACAACGTCTAAGAAACATCCTGAGTCAGACAGGAATCAGGCTGCTTCTTTCAAAACATATTTATTGGCGTGTTAAAGCATGAAGTTTCCCGTATACGAAAGAAAACAATCCTCGCTTCACTCTCCTCTAAAGTAAAATCAGAGTTTGTCTCAGAGAAAAAGCCTTGTACAGAATCATTTCTTTCCTCTATTACCCAGAATCCTCTGTGGTGTCTTATTTTTCATGATGTAAAACACCTGTTGCCTTGTTTTTTGTTTTTTTTCTGTCCAGTTTCGTTCCAGTAAAAAGTAATATTTGCCTCGCGCTGCAAAAACTAGAAACTAAACAAGTGGTTTTGTCTTTTTTTTTAAGTCGAAAACCAGAAAAATCTCTCATTTCGAGTCGTTTCAAGATATAAATGTCACTTAAATTTCTTGTAATGAGGGAAAAACATCTGCAACAATGAGGTAAGAAAGGAATTAAAACGTTATTTTTGTCTTGTAATATCGTTAAATGAGACATTTTCTGGACTTTTCAGGCCCAGAATGAAACTAAAAAGATAGTTTTGACTTAACATGAAACAAACACTTGATTAGATTTTTTTGCAGTTAAATTGTTGGGAGTTAAAAACAGAAAATGTTGCATGATGTTCAGCACAGGTTTTTGACGTCTCATGGTGCTTTGTACCGTCTGCTGCTCACACACTCACACACTTACACACTTACACACTCCGCTCTTTAGTTTCACGACTAACAAGAATGTCAAGTAGGAGCTGGACTCGAGCCAAAAACTTTCAAACACGTTATAACAGCTTAGCCCAGTGCTATAGCTGAGGTGGTTTGACTTTTTCTCCGGGTTGGCTATGGTTGACGCGCTTGTGTAGAGATGATGGATAAATACCTGATGTTTGATTCCTTATAAATGTTCGTAGGCGTTTCAGTTTCCTTTTGCACAATAATCCAGTTTATTTGCAGCATTTCACATGAATACACCAATTCCATTTAAAGCTCATTAACAAACATTTCTGCACTCACTTCCCATCACCTGCCGCCACAGCGGTCAAAAACCGTGTGCCCTTCCGGGTCAACACACACTCCTACCATACCAAGGTAAGCACCTTTATGCCCTTTTACAAGACCCAAATGTGACACTGACACCTAGTGGCAAAAAGAAGAAACAATCTGACCGAAACCATGATTATGGCTCTTACACTCCGGCCCCTAATTGTTAGTGACGGGTGGAACGAACAATTCAAATCATACATCATAAAGAGCCATGAATACAAACAATACATGATTATTAAACATCCTCAGCTGCATTAAATAAACAAAGTTTGGTGACTGGCCTTTCCAACACATAAGCCTTTGTTTTAATTTCAAGAGAATGTCTTTGATTTTGAGTATCCAGGAAACAGCAACCTTGAGTCTTCTCCAGTCTGAGAAATATGCGATTAGCTGGTCAGTTGCAGACAGATCTTTTTCCACAGCAACACTCACAACAAACTCGTTCTTTACTTCTGGGTCATCTGCTGTAATGCTGGTTTCCATTGGGTCTTCTGGCCAGTTCTTTTCTGGCTTCCACAGAAAGCTGGGTCCTTCAATCCACCTACTACCACTCAGTAGGTCTTCGACTTTACAGCCCCTTGATGCATCATCTGCAGAGTTATCTTTAGTGTTCAAATACTTCCATTGAGACAGCTTGGTAGCATCTCGGTTGATAGTCACTCTATTCGCCACGAAAGTATGAAAACGCTTATCTTCATTCATGATATACTTCAGCACTGAAGTGCTATCTGTCCAGAAGATCGACTCCTCCAACTGCAGCTGAAGCTCTTCTCTCAACATTTTGTCCATTCGAACAGCAAGAACTGCAGCTGTAAGTTCCAGACGTGGAACTGTGACAGGTTTTAACGGTGTAACTCTTGATTTGCTGAGCAGAAATGCAACATGGACCTCGTTGTAGTTCTCCATCCGTATGTAGCTCACAGTGCCATATCCTCCCTCGCTCGCATCCGAAAAGTGATGCAGCTGGGCTGCTGTGGGTTGTTCAAACTCTTTTGGCCTAATACACCTGCTGATGGTGAATTCTGGCAACCTGCGAGGCTCAGCCAACCACTTCTTCCACTGCTGCAGTATGTCACAAGGTAGAATTTCATCCCATCCAACATTTCTCCTACAAAGCTCCTGCAGCAAGACTTTGCCGGGTAAAATGACTGGTGCAATAAACCCCAGAGGGTCATACACTGAGCTGAGCATAGACAACATGCCACGTCTTGTGTGAAGACTTTGTTTTTCTAACATTTTGAACAGAAAGGAATCACTCTCCACACACCACTGGAGACCAAGAGCTCTCTCCAGGGGAAGATTATCCCTATCCAAGTCCAGTTCCTTCAACTCTTTAGCTCTGTGTTCCTCTGGCACCGTCCAGAGCACTCTTCTGCTGTTGCTGACCCATTTGGTTAAACAGAATCCTCCAGTTTGACACAGAGCTGTGAGATGTTTAATCAGCTGAATAGCTTGTTCTTCTGATGATGTGCTCTTCAAACAGTCGTCGACGTAGAAGTTTTTGTTTACTGTTTGAATCACATCAGCAGGAAAGGATGCCTGCCCGTCTTCTGCTGCTTTCCTGAGAGCATAGCAAGCACAGCTAGGCGATGAAACTGCCCCAAACAGGTGAACCGTCATTCGATACTCTGCGATTTCTTGACTCAGATCCCCTTCAGGCCACCACAGGAAGCGCAGNTAGCAGTTAACCCAACATGACCCCTTTTAGTCCCATCAGTCACATCCGAAGCCGCGTTCTTCTCCATGGTAAACACACAGTCACGAAATCAGTTCGAAAGTTCACCACGCAAAGTCAAGTCAGCGCAAAGTCAACTGTCAGTCCACCAATGCATTGGATTTCAATAGAGTTATGTGTGCACACATTCTTAAATGGCCATAAACAGTGTAGCGCTACACATACCTCTCTAAAACTGCGTTGGGCGCCGTGCGGTGAGCTCCGTCCGATGCCAAACAGCTGATCCCGTCGCATTAGCTCCGCAGCTACAGCCTCGGGTCCGGTGATGACTGCAGCCGAAATCCTCGCAGCTCCCCGATGCCCAAAGCGTCCTCCACCAACAGCAGCCGCCGATCTCACCGATCCCTCACCCTCGAGACGTCCTCGCCCAGAGGTCCAATTCACAGCTCCCTGGTCCTTCCACAGCCCGCAAACGTCCTTCACCAGGTCTCGTTAGCCGTAAGCTGCGCCCCGTTACCGGTAGCTCTCCCAGTCCTCACGTGCCGTCTCCTTACAGTGTACCAAACACACTGAAAGGTCTCCAAACAAAGTTCCAAATGGCACGGGTTTTTGACGATATAACAGCTTAGCCCAGTGCTATAGCTGAGGTGGTTTGACTTTTTCTCCGGGTTGGCTATGGTTGACGCGCTTGTGTAGAGATGATGGATAAATACCTGATGTTTGATTCCTTATAAATGTTCGTAGGCGTTTCAGTTTCCTTTTGCACAATAATCCAGTTTATTTGCAGCATTTCACATGAATACACCAATTCCATTTAAAGCTCATTAACAAACATTTCTGCACTCACTTCCCATCACCTGCCGCCACAGCGGTCAAAAACCGTGTGCCCTTCCGGGTCAACACACACTCCTACCATACCAAGGTAAGCACCTTTATGCCCTTTTACAAGACCCAAATGTGACACTGACACCTAGTGGCAAAAAGAAGAAACAATCTGACCGAAACCATGATTATGGCTCTTACACACGTCGTTCTGTAAAAAACTGCATCGTTCTTTCACCTTCAGTAGAGAAACAAAGTTTTCACAGACGTTAAAAGTTCAATCACGTCGGTAAATAAAAACAAAAACAGTGGCTTCAAAGACATTATCTGTGTGTAAAATTGGATATTCAGTGCTTTTCCTGTTGGACCTGTCTAAAAGTGATAAATAAACATGTTTTCTATTATTCTCTTTGATTTATTTCTGAGTTGAACAGTTTTTGGTTATTTTTAGACTCTGAGCTGCCACCAGAATAATAAATGTTTCTGTTTCTCTCAGTTTTTACCTGCAGCTGCTGTAAAGTGGAGGCTGTTGGTCAAACTCAGTTCAGGCTCATTACAACAAGAAAAACCAACGTAAAGTCTTTGGCTGTTTTCCAAACCTCCTCCTACTTCTGCTGAAATTCAGTTTGTAGCATCAGTTTGTGAAAACTTAGTAGATCTGTAGTAAACTACAAGTTCCCGGATGTTTCTACTGATCCGGGAAAATTTCTCAGTCTGTAACGGACCAGTCTACCTGGCGTACTGTTTCCCAAGAGGGTTAAGATCTTTAAAAACGTGTCCTTGTCTCCCCTTGACTCTCTGGCCTCGTCTCTGTTCCTCTTCTCTTTCCTCTTCTCTGGCCTCATCTCTATTTTTCTTCTCTTTCCTCTTCTCTGTTTTTCTTCTCTCTCCTCTTCTCTGGCCTCCTCTCTGTTTTTCTTCTCTTCTCTGGCCTCATCTTTGGTTCTCTTCTCTGGCCTCATCTCTGTTTTTCTTCTCTTTCCTCTTCTCTGGCCTCATCACTGTTATTCTTTTCTGCCCTCTTCTCTAGCCTTGTCTCTGTTTTTCTTCTCTTTCCTCTTCTCAGGCCTCATCCCCGTTTCTCTTCTCTGTCCTCATCGCTGTTGTTCTTCTCTGGCCTCATCTCTGTTGTTCTTCTCTGGCCTCGTCTCTGTTTTTCTTCTCTTTCCTCTTCTCTGACCTCATCCCGGTTTTTCTTCTCTGGCCTCATCCCTGTTTATCTTCTCTGGCCTCGTCTCTGTTTCTCTTCTCTTTCTTCTTCTCTGGCCTCATCACTGTTGTTCTTCTCTGCCCTCTTCTCTGGCCTTGTCTCTGTTTTTCTTCTCTTTCCTCTTCTCTGGCCTCGTCTCTGTTTTTCTTCTCTTTCCTCTTCTCTGGCCTCATCCCTGTTTCTCTTCTCTGTCCTCGTCTCTGTATTTCTTCTCTTTCCTCTTTTCTGGCCTCATCACTGTTGTTCTTCTCTGCCCTCTTCTCTGGCCTTGTCTCTGTTTTTCTTCTCTGGCCTCATCCCTGTTGCTCTTCTCTGGCCTCGCCTCTGTTTCTCTTCTCTGGCCATCCAGCGTCTGGCCTCCCCCCACGCCAGGTAGACTGGTCCGTTGCAGACTGAGAAAATGACTGTTTCCCACAATGCACGGCGCTAATGGCGTTTGTCAGTTTGGGGGCGCTCAGGTTGAGGTGAATTACTGACACCTACTGGAATAAATCAGCTCAACTACAACACAACAACAAAAATGAGAAACGGTCCCAGAGATAAAAGTGAAGTGACAGGAAAGAAACAGCGGTAAATCTGCTCACTTCATCATGAAAGAGCTGTTTACTTTTACCAAATTCATAAAAGCCCCTAAATCATTTATCACTTTTTATTTTACACTAACAGCCTACGTGGGTAATGAGGACGCAGTTTTTACACCAGCTGGAAAAATAAAAAGTCAGTTGGTTTCAGATTTATTTTCAATACACGATAACTTTTGGTGCAAGATAAAAAAAATCAAATATGGTGATTTTGCTGTAATAAACTTTTATACCTTTACACATTTAATAAAATCAGGACTCTAATCTCTAAATGAATTTGTTGTTTTTCTAAATGAATCAAAAATGATCCTTGAACCACTAAAAATAATGAAAAAAAACATAAAAATTCTCAAAAAAATTACAACTTCCTTCTACGGAAGAGGATTAGGGCCACTGAGAAAAAAAGAAATTCCCCCCCCAAAAAAAGTCAGAATTCTGACTTTTTTCCCAGAATTCTGACTTTTTTCTCAGAATTCTGACTTTTTTCTCAGAATTCTGACTTTTTTCTCAGAATTCTGACTTTTTCTCAGAATTCTGACTTTAATCTCAGAATTCTGACTTTAAACTCAGAATTCTGACTTTTTTCCCAGAATTCTGACTTTTTTCCCAGAATTCTGACTTTTTTCTCAGAATTCTGACTTTTTTCTCAGAATTCTGACTTTTTCTCAGAATTCTGACTTTAATCTCAGAATTCTGACTTTAAACTCAGAATTCTGACTTTTTTCCCAGAATTCTGACTTTTTTCTCAGAATTCTGACTTTTTTCTAAGAATTCTGACTTTAATCTCAGAATTCTGACTTTAAATTCAGAATTCTGAGAAAAAGTCAGAATTCTACGGAAGAGGATAAGGGCCACTGAGAAAAAAAAAAATCTAAAAAAAAAAAAAGTCAGAATTCTGAGAAAAAAGTCAGAATTCTGAGATTAAAGTCAGAATTCTGACTTTTTTTGGGGGGGAATTTTTTTTTTCTCAGTGGCCCTAATCCTCTTCCGTATCCTTCACATACTTAATTTCATTTATTTATTTTCCTTTGTATCTCATTAACATCTAATTGAACTTATCTACTTTTATTGCTCCTGTAACTTCTCCACTGATTGATGTGGTGAATTAATGACTGAAATGTTCTCATGGATTTATTTATAATAAAGTTAAACATTAGAAAAAAACCATCAGCTCCACTTCCTGAAACAGAAATCCAGAGTAGTATACGACTAAACAGGTCCAACAAAACAGTCACACTACAGACTACATGTGGAAGTAGGAGGTTTGGAAAACAGTCTTTGTTTTACGCAGAAAAGCTTCAGGGGAGGCGGCTCAAAGCTTTGCCTCTGGGGCCAAACAAAAAAAACTCCAGCCTTTAAAAAAGAAAAACACTGCTTCACTTCTCTGAGAACATTTTTAAAAAAGTAGAAACAAACGCAGAGACTCAGCAGCTGCACACATTTGGTAAAATGGTGTTTTATTAATTACATACAGTATTTATAGTCTTTATTGCACTTCCAAGTTAGTCAGAACGAACAATAGTGCAAGTAACTATACACACGTTGCATAAAAAAAGTACCATGCAGCATAAAAACGAGCTTAATACAAAGCAACAACATCCGCAGTTTGATTATTTTTTCAGACGTGAGGAGCTGCCGGCAGCTGCAGAGAAAAAAAAAAGAAAAACCTGCTTCAGAGCAGAAACCACGAGGCCTCCGACGGCGAGGAGAGTTAAGTGGTGACGCTGGTTATCGCTCAGGGTCGAGAAGCTGAGAAGAATCTAAAATTATAAAACCTGCTCAAAGTGTCAGAGTCTAGAAGTTTTTCTACCACGTTAAATGTTTGCTACATAAACAACAGGAAGTCTGCGTCTGACATTCAAGTTTCATTAACTTTTAAAATCAGGGGGCTGTTTGTATGGAAGCCCATTACTGCCAGGAAAAAAAAAACAAAATTAAAAAAATAAATAAATCAGGTTTATTTTTTGGCCTAATTTGAGTGAAAATTTTGAAATAAAGAGTCAAATTTTCAACTTTTTATTAAAAAGTTTTTGACTTAAGAAATTCAACTTTTCACCTTCGACCATTTCCCCAACTTTCAACTTTTTATCAAAAAAAAATTAAAACTTAAGCTTAAAATATTTACTCTTTTTTTTCACTTCTTTGACTTCATTTCAAATTTTTAACCTTTTACCACAAATTGTTTTACTATTTTCTCATACAGTCAAATTTTTATCTCAGAATCTTACATTATTTCACACATTTGTTGTTTTTTTCCCTCGAAAATTCTGACTTTGTCTCATTTTGGAAACTTAATTTCAAACTTTTACTCTCTTACTTTTAAACTAACTTTTTTTTAATTAAAATCTCAGCTTTTTTTTTGCATGATTTCAAATTTTCATTCAGACTTTTTCTTCAAAAATTAAACTTTTGTGACATTTTCAACTTTTCATCTCAAAATTTGAGTTTTTTTGTCTCAGTATTTTTTACTTTTTATCTCAAAACTTTGCCTTTTCTTAACAATTTGAGTCTTTTTTTCTTTTTGTCACAGAATTTTCAATCATCTGAAAACTTTGACTTTTTTCTTCAAATTTGTAATTTTTGTTCCAGAATTCTTTATCGTAATTTTTTAACCACTGATCTGGAAAAATTCCACAATTTTGCAGAATTTTAACTATTTATCTGGGAATTTTGACTTTTTATATCAGATTTTTTTCACAATTTTTCCAATAATTTTGTCTTTATTATCCAAAATTTCGGTCTTTATCTCAAAACTGTGACTTTACATCTTAAATTTTGACTGAATATGGATCAAAAAATTTTCTTTTTTTCATTTTTCTTTTCTTTAAAACTGGCATAAATGGGCTTCCATAGCTTTGGCGTCACTTCTTGTAATGAAAGCTTATTAAAAACAAATCTTTGGTCCGTGCTCAAATCCATGAATCGACAAAACTTTGGCTTCACAGGAAGAAAAAAACTCAACACGAAGATGGAGCTACACAGGATTTACAAAAGAAAGGAGAAAAAAAAGAAGTTAAAGTATTTTGAAACACACATCTGGGTTTAAGACGAAAAGAGGGGGAGAAAAAGTAAAATAGTTCTAGAAAAGCATCGGGATTAAAAAGGATTTAAATATCTGAGAGAATCTCTTCGGTGAATACGACGACTTTTCTAAAACCATCCAAATATCTACTCTAGGGTTTAATCTGACTTCTTCTTACAATATTTACACGACCTGAAGTAACGATAAGGAACAGAAGCACCTGTTATTTATTCTCAGCGCGTCGAAGCTGCATCAGGAAAAAAAAAAACAAAAAACAAAAAAATCTCAGAAGAGAAAGTTACGGACGAGACGAGCAGCACCAGGAAGGAAACGACCGGGAGGAAAAATCCTTCAGGATCCTTTGGTTTGTGTGAAATCAACTCAGATCCTGAGTGTGTCATCGAGGAAACGGTCTCTGCACACACACACACACACACACACACACACACACACACACACACACACACACGAGGGTAATCCTGTAGATAAGATTGTGTGTGTGTGTGTGTGTGTGTGTGTGGAGTTCAACATCTGTTTCCAGTTCCAGGTAACGAAAACCTGACGGGAAAAATAATGAAAACTGAGCGTCTCTGATGAACGTGTGAAAGTGTGTGTGTGTGTGTGTGTGTGTGTGTGTGTGTGTGTGTGTGAATGCTCTCTACACTTTTCCAGCAGTGCACGAGAGACAGACGCCTTCTAGGAAAGGACGAGCGAGTATGGCACAATAGGAGAGAGAGAGAGAGAGAGAGAGAGAGAGAGGCGTTGATGAGGGAGCACCACAGCGTTCTGTCGCTTTAAGTTTTCTCTCTGGTTCCGTTTGCGTGACAGGACGGCGTGGAGAGTGTGTGACAGCTCATCAGTAACCACACTGGTTTCTGTGGGTTTTCTGGCCCCACTCACCAAACACAGCCCCCCCCCCCCCCTTCCCTGAAAAGCTCAGTGAGGTTTATTTTCACGGACGTGGAGTGGAAACAGCGCTCTCTTTGTTTTGGCGGCCGTGTCGTTCCCCGCGGAGGAGGCGTGGCGTCCTGAGGGACCGGGGGGCCACGTGGAGGTTCGGCAGTCGGCGGTGTTGGTGTTGGTGGTGTTGGTGGTGGTGGGGGGGTCGAGGACGTCCGGGCTCCTCGTGTCTCAGACGGGGTGAGAGGGCAGCTCCAGGAGGGTGGGGGTCGGCGTGGGCGCCATGGTGATGTCAGCATCTTCTCCTTTCCCTCGCTGGCGACGGATGGCACTGAAGTAGGCATTCATCAGCTGCATGATCTCAGTCAGCTGGGGGGGGGGGGGNGGGGGTTAAGAGAGAGGGAGGGGGGCACAGAGAGAGAGAGAGAGAGAGAGAGAGAGAGAGAGAGAGAGAGAGAGTGAACCTGGCTCTGTCACTGGAGGGTGGAGAGCGATGATGTCATTCAGCTGCAAGAAAAACTGGATCATCCAGAAACTGAGGATGATGCTGTTTGTGTCACACACTCACACACACACACACACACACACACACACACACACACAGAAAAACGAGGCCTTACGTGTACATGTTTAGGATTTATATTAAAGGAAAATCAAATAAAATGAAGAAACATTTCTTTCAACCTCAAATGGAAAATTTGGAGGATTTAAGTAGCAGTGTCTTTTATTTTTCTTTTTTCTTTCTCAATAAAAATAATTAACCAAGAGAATTTCAACATTTTATCAAAGAGTTTTGGCTCTAATTTCATGAATTTGGACTTTTTGAACAAAAAAATTGACTTATGATGTCAAAATTATGAGTTAATTTTTCACTTTCTCAGCTTGAAATTGTAACATTTTTTCTTAAAACTTCAACTATTTTTGCAAAGATTTTTTTTTCATCAAAAATTTATCTTTTTCACTAGTGTGTTTTTTTTGTCCAAATTCTGAAAAAAATGTAAGGGGTTAGCTCATGTTTTTTCCAAAATTTTATGACATTCTAAAGAAGAAAAGTACAATTTTTGATGACTTATTTACACCTCTAGCACATTTTTAAGAGCCCTGAAAGTGTCCCAGTAGTGTTTTTTCCAAGACTTTAATTTTCATCCAAATTCTGAAAAAAACATAAGGGGTTAGCCCATGTTTTTTTTTTTTTAATCTTACAAAGTTTTACAAAAGTAAAAATTCTGATGACTTTTTAACCACTCTAGCACATTTTTAGAGCCCTAATGTGTTTTTTTAAGCTTTTGTTTTTGGTCCATATTCTGGTGTTAGTCCATGTTTTTTCTCAATCTGATGAGTTTTTTTGTACCTTGGATGTTTCAAACAGCAGGTCTCTGTCCCCCGCTGTGATCTTGAAGGTGTTGCTGTCAGAAACGCCGTAGGAGCAGATTTGTCCGTAAGGAAACGACTCCAGAGCTTCAGCTTCTCCCTGACGATACAGAGACACCGACGTAGCTGCTACACCCAACCACAGCTTCTGGGAAAAACTCCCCGTGGAGCTCTGGAGAGACAGAGATACAGATTAACTTCAAGTTTCCAGTTTTTTTTTACTATGATTAAATGAATCAACTCAAAATTTTGAGGTTTCTATCATTTTTTAACTTTATTATTTCAAATTTTTGTAGTTGTAGTTTTTGACTATATTAACTCAAATTTTCAAGAATTTTGTCGACAACTTTTGATTTTATTAACTCAAGTTTTTTTTTGTCTTTATAATTTTGACTATAAAAACTGAAAATCTCAAGTTTTTTGTATTTGATTTTGACCATCTTAACTAAATTTTGAGGTTTTGTGTAAAACTTCTGACTTTATTAATTTTTGATTTTTGTGTCTATAAATTTGGCCGTATTAACTCAAAATGTTGAGTTTTTGTCTAATTTTTAACTTTATTAACCCAAAAGTTTGTGTTTTTTGTCTAGAATTTTGAACTATTTTGACTCAATGTTTCAATTTTTTGACTATAATTTTGTACTTTATTCACCCAAAATTTGAGTTTTTTTGTCTACAAATTTGACTGTATCAGCTCAAAATGTTGAGATTTTCATCTTTAACTTTTGACCAAATTCACTCGAAATTTTGAGTTTTTTTGTCTATAAATTTGGCCATATTAACTCAAAATGTTGAGTTTTTGTCTAATTTTTGACTTTATTAACTCAAAAGTGTGTGCTTTTTGTCTAGAATTTTTTACTATTTAGTCTCAAAATTTCAAGTTTTTTGACTATAATTTTGTACTTTATTCACCCAAAAATTTGAGTTTTTTTTGTCTACAAATTTGACTGTATCAGCTCAAAATTTTGAGATTTTCCTCTTTAACTTTTGACTATATTCAATCGAAATTTCGAGTTTTTTTGTCTATAATTTTTGGCTTTATTAACTCAAAATCTGAGTTTTTTTGTCTATATAATTTTGACTACACTAACTCAAATTTTCAAGAATTTTGTCTATAACTTTTGATTTTATTAACTCAAAGTTTTGTAGTTTTTTGTCTATATAATTTAAACAATAAAAACTGAAAATCTCAAGTTTTTTGTCTTTGATTTTGACCATCTTAACTAAACATTTTGAGGTTTTGTGTATAACGTCTATATATATTATAAATTTTCGAGTTTTGTGTCTATAAATTTGGCCATGTTAACTCAAAATGTTGAGTTTTTGTCTAATTTTTGGCTTTATTAACTCAAAAGTTTGTGTTTTTTGTCTAGAATTTTGAACTATTTTGACTCAATGTTTCAATTTTTTGTCTTTAATTTTTTACTATTTATACTCAAAATTTCAAGTTTTTTGTCTATAATTTTGTACTTTATTCACCCAAAATTTGAGTTTTTTTTGTCTACAAATCTGACTGTATTAGCTCAAAATTTTGAGACTTTCATCTTTAACTTCTGATTATATTCACTCGAAATTCCGAGGTTTTTGTCTATAATTTTTGGCTTTATTAACTCAAAATCTGAGTTTTTTTGTCCATATAATTTTGACTATATTAACTCAAAAATTTCTAGTTTTTGTCTATAATGTTCGACTATTTAAACTCAAAATGTCTATTTTTTTCCTCAAAATGTAACTTTTTATCTCAAAATTTTGATTTGGAAAGACAACAGTTCATACAGCTACCTGTGGCGTACCTCAGGGGTCTATATTTGGTCTTAAGTTATTTATAATTTATATCAATGGCAGAATAAAGTGGAGGTTCTGGAGTGGCCATCTCAGTCTCCTCTGGGGAGATCTGAACCTGCAGTTTGAAGTTTGTGTTTAAGTGTAAAATCTCGTTACTCACGATATAAAAGTCGACCTCGTACAGCGTGCATCCAAAGCCCGACCACTGGCGTGCGATGGTGAGGTAAGCAGCCATACTGTCCCTGTGACCGTAACCAGCCAATCCCTTCCACCGCTCCAGGATCGATCCCATCACGGCCGCCGCCTCCTCCTTCAGGCGGCTCCGCAGGCGCAAATCCAGCTCCACCTTCTGTTTATGCGCCGCCGTCGCCGTGTGGCTCCACAGCGCCCCCGGCAGGAAGCGCTGCGTGGCGGGACAACCCTGCGGCGCCACCTGGAACGGAGGCAGAGCTTGGGGCGCGGAGAGAGACATGAGGACTCGGGCTTCGAGCACGTGACCCGGGAAGAGCTCGTCCAGGGGGGGGCAGGGGGCGTGGGTGCTGAAGTCCCCCATCAGGTACTGGAGCCGCAGCGACGCCAACGCCTGCAGGTCGTCCTCACAGGCCGGGAGCTGACCACGGACCACCATCTCATGACACTGGAGGAGGAAGAGGACGCCATGGTTAGTTTCTGAGTAACTATGGCGACAGATGTTAACATTCAAGAGCTAAATTTAAAATCCAACAACATATTTCTGAGTATTTTTAATCACACTGTGGATAGTCAGAATTTTAATTTAAGATATCTGTAATTTAATTTCAGCTCAATATTTCTATAAACTGAAATGTGTCAAACTATCAGATAAAGTTTTTGCAGCAGATGTTTTCTGTTCTACACCAGAGTTACTCAACCAAAGAGACAAACTGTGAAAAACTACCTTTACAAAAGAAACTATACAAGTGGAGAAAAGAGGCAAAAACAGCAAAGAGAAGCAATAAAACTTAGTTTGAGGTGGAAAAAATGTGCAAAAAGCAACAACAATTGGCATTTGCATTGGGGTAAATCCTGGAAATACTATAAAAGTAGCACGAAATAGTACAAAAGTGGCTTAAAAAAGAGTAAAAAGTGACTTAAATGGCCAAAAAGCAACAAAAAGTAGTGAGAAAATTTTGGAGGAAACTTTTAAAAATAATTCAGAAAGTAGCGTGAACAAGAATTAAAAGAAAGTTTAAATCACAACTGGAAAATAGTCAGTTTGTTGCAAAAAAAAAAAACGGTCCAAGAGTGTCAAGAAACGAGTGAAAAGTGACTAAAATTAGCAAGAAAATTTTGGGGGAAACTTCATAAAAAATTCAGAAAGTAACAAAAATGGTAAAAAAAAAAAAAAAACCAAAGACAGTGAAAAGTAATAAAAATGGCAAGTAGTTGGGATTTAGTTTGGAAAATAGTCAGTATGTTGCAAAAATGGTCTTTAATGAGTGTCTGCAGGAAACATGTCAGCACCAAGAAATCTTATTCACTTTCAACATAAACGAGAGTAAAAACCCTAATGACTCAGTGACTCAGTGAGAAAATGTAAATTTACATCACAGTTTCAGCTCTGACGTGCTCAGTAAAAGAATAAAAAGAGACAAAGAGGAAGGTTTCTGGTCTTTGCTGGGTGGTTTTCTGCTCCGTTACCTGCTCGAAGAGAAGAAGATACTCGATGCTGTCCACTGAGATGTTGTCAGCGTCCAACAGGCAGTAGAGTTTAAAGCAAAGTTTCCACTGGGATTTATTCTCCGACTCTTTCAGGGCCAGACTGAGCAGAGAGAGAGAGAAAATTTAAAGTTACTCACAGAAAAACTAAACTACACACTTTTGGAAACTGCTCCAGATTCTGCAAATATACACAAAGATCCTCAAAGACGACAAAGTAGCTTCACAACCATAATTTATCTAAAACACTCTTTTACTGTTCGAAGGAAAAACTTTCTGTAATGTGAACAAACACTATTTTCGTAAGTTAAAATAGGAAAAAAATTCTTTGTTGAGGCTTCTTTTTTACTCTTATTAGATTAAATTTTGTAAATAAAAGTCAAATGAGAGAATATCCAAATTTTGACTTATAATCTCACAATTTGGATATTTTTTTCCAATAATTTTGATTTCATCTACACACAAATTTCTATTTTTTTTTTAACCAAAGTTTTGACTCTACAGTCATGAAATTTTGACTTTTTATCTCAAAATTGAGATTTTTTCCATCATACTTTTTGATCATGAATTGTTTTCCCCATACTTGTTACTTTATTTGAATTTTTTATCTCAAATTTTTGACTTTTTATCTGAAATTTCTTTTTTTCCCCACATACTTTTGACCTCATCTCAAACTTTAGACATCATTATCTCAAAACTTTGACGTCTCATTTCAAAATTTCACTTTTTTTAATCACTTTTGTTTATTTTTTTTTACCTGGTAAGAATGTCAGCGATCAGAGTTCCTCCTGCGATCGGTTGCTCCCAAAGCGAGTTTTGTTTGTACAGTGCAAAAGTGTTTTTACTGTCCTGGAGGCAAAGTTTCTCCTGCATCCGACGAACGACCTGGAGACAAAACGAAGAATCCAATCAGAAAATTTTAAGAGCAAGAAGCAAAGAAACTATATATATATATATATATATATATATATATATATATATATATATATATATATATAGACAACTTAAAGTGGACACCCCCCCTTCCTGTGTTCAGTTGAAATTTTGGGATTAAAAAGTCAAAATTTCTACTTTAAATCTTTTTCCTCATAATTTTAACTTCATCATCTTAAAATGTTGACTTCATCTTTTTAAAACGGTGACGTTTTATCTCAGAGTTTTGAGTTCTTTTTTCCAAATGTTGCCTTTATGTCTTTTAATTTTAACTTTTTCTCAAAATTTTAAGGTCAAAATTTTGAGTTTCCATCCAAAAATTCCAACATTTTATCACATTCCTTAGCCTTTACATCTTAAACTTTTGAGTTTACACCATGATTTTTACTTCATACTCTCTAAATAATAATAATAATAATAATAATCTTTTTTTTCAAATTGTGACGACTGAACTCAGAATTCTGATTTTTTTTGTCTTATGATTTTGACCTTCTCTCAAACTTATGACTTTGTATCTCATAGTTTTGACATTATCATCTCAAAATTGTGACTTTTCATACATAAATTCCAACTTTTAATCTCATATCTTTGCCTCTTCATCTTTAATTTTTGACTTTTTTCTCATAGTTTCCACTACATAATCTCAAAGTATTGACTCTATTGTATTAAAAATCCCTAAAATGTTGCCTTATTTTTCAAAACTTTGACTGAATGATCTCAAAATTTTGCCTTTTTCTCTTATTATTTCGACTTTTTCTCAAAATTTTGACTTTTGTATTTCAAAATTGTAACCTATTGTCTCATAATTTGACGCTTTATCTTAAAATTTTTACTTTTTAATCTCATAATTTTGGCTTTGAGGTTGGTGCATCGGAACAATGTTAGTATCTCAGTGCAGCTTTTTAAAAATTGTAAACATCAATGATTTGTAGAACAAGCTGAGAAAAACTCAACAACATTTTGGGAACGACCTGGAGACAAAACGAGACCTGAATCAGCAAATTTTAAGAGCATAAAGCAAAGAAACTATAACCAAAAAAAAAAACTTTAAAAATGACTTTGATCAGATTTTTTGGGGGATAAAAAGTCAAAATTTCTACTTTTCATCTAACACTTTTGACTTTTTCCTCATCATCATGATCTTAAAATGTATTTTTTCATTTCAATGTTTAACTCAGAATCTTGACTTCTAATCTCAAAAATGTTTCTTTTTTCCCTGATTATTTTGACTTCCTCTCAAAAATCTGACATTTTTCCGTAAATTTGACGACACAACATAAATTCTGATTTCATACAAAATGTTAACTTGACTTTTTATCCAACACTTTTGATAATTTTATTAAATTATTTTGACTTCACATCTAAGACGTCAAACTTTTTATCTCATATCTTTGCCTTTTCATCTTAAAATGTTTCACTTTTTCCTCATAATTTCACCTCATAATCTCATAAATTGACTCATTTTTTTTTTAATTTCAACTTTTTATCTCAGAATTCAACATTTTTTTCATGACTTTGACTATATGATCTCAAATTTTTGACCTTTTTAATCTCAAAATTGTAACTTTGTGTCGTCTAATTCTGACCTCTCACCTAAAACACAACTTTCTTTCTCATAACTGTGCCTTATTATTCCAAACATTTGACTTTTTCTTCATAATTTTCACTTCATTATTTCAAATTATTGACTTCATCCTTTTTAAAACTTTCACTTTTCCCCAAATTTTGACCTGATTTCTCCTAAATGTTAACTTCTTGCCTCATCATTTGTTTTTTGTATCTCATAGTTTTGGCATTTTCTGAAAATGTTGGGGGTTTTTTTTATCTGAAAATTCAACTTTGTATCTCATAACTTTGCATTTATATCTCAAATTTCAACGTCTTATCATTTTATTTTTGTGGTTGGTGCATCAGAAAAATGTCAGTGTCTCAGTGCAGCTTTGTTTTATTATAAATATCAATGAGCTGTAGATGAGCTGAGAAAAACAAGATGTCAAGTTAAGATGTCAGCACCTCGTTGGCGGTGGTGTGTGAGCTGATGAAGAGCTGACAGGATCCAGGTCCGGGATAGTGAACAGTGCAGAGCATCTCCTGTCGACTCATCAGCATCTGGATCTCCTCCCAGGACGGCACACACTCCCGACACTTGGTTTTCTCCAGAGCTTCGCTGATGAACGAGGCGTAATTATCCATCTCTGACTCTGGACTGTGGCTCTGGATCCTGCAGGAGAAAACACCAGAGAGAAAACAGGAGTTAAGTTTAGTTTCCGGCTACATTTAGTTCCTCACAGCTCGGTGCTCTGATACATGTCTGTAACGTTAGTGAATCCTGGTTGTGTCCTACCAGGTCTCATCTACCAACTCCAACCTCACCAAGCAGAGCAAACGTAACCTGGCTCTTCATTTTATTGATAGACTCTCAGGTTTGAACAGATCACTGCAGAATAACTGCTGCATGTGGACAGGAATCAACATTAGCACAAACACATTAGAGACTGTTTTAGCCTTTAGCTCCTGTTTTAACCTTTAGCTCCTGTTTTAGCCTTTAGCTCCTGTTTTAGTCTTTAGCTCCTGTTTTAGTCTTTAGCTCCTGTTTTAGCCTTTAGCTCATGTTTAAGCCTTTAGCTCCTGCTTTAGCCTTTAGCTCCTGTTTTAGCCTTTAGCTCCTGTTTAGTCTTTAGCTCCTACTTAAGCCTTTAGCTCCTGTTTTGGCCATTATTCTGGGTTTTAGCCATTTTTTATATATATATATATGTACATATTTAAGCTTTTAGCTCATGTTGAAGAATTTAGCTTTTTGTTCTGGTTTGTTTTTTCTTTGGCTTCCGATCGTTTTTAAGCCTCTACCTCATGTTTTAGCCTTTAGCTTGTGTTTAGTCTTTTAGCATTTAATTACTGTTTTAGCTTTTAGCCTGTATTTTGGCCTTTTGCTCATGTTTTAGTCTCTAGTTCCTTTTTTGTCCTTTTCTTGTGTTTTGGCCTTTAGATCCTATTTTAGCTCCTATTTAGTCTGTATTTTAGCATTTAGCTCCACTTTAGTTTACAGGTATTTTAGCCTTTAGCCTGTGCTCTATCTCTCTCCAGTTTTTCTTTCTTCTTCACTTCTGTCTCTTTCCTGTCAGACAGTTTCCACCATTTCTACTAAATAAATCACAGAAATCATTTTCAGGGGAGAAAAACTCTGATTTCTCTTTTTCTAATAAACTTTATCAGCTGTTGTGCTGTTGTCATGGAGACTTTAATTTGCTGTAAATCAATCCAGTCCAGTCTGACCCAATGGGAAGCTAAGAAGTAGCATTTAGAAATAATCTATTTAAGTATTTAGAAGTGTAATAGTGTAAAAAAAAAATGTCCCTGTGTTTTTTAGACTACAGGTGTGAACAGCGACTCAGTGACCAATAGTTTTGGTTTTGGTGGCGTGATTGTGATTCAGCCATGTTCTTTATTTTCTTTGGGCTGGCAGAGCTCAGGCCAATGAGGCGAGGAATGACAAATGTTCTCACTTTGGAGCTCGGGGATTTAAAAAGCTCAACATCCCTCCATCCTTCAAAGAAGAGGAAAACGAGAGCGAAAACATGTTTGACTTAGGGAAGAGTCTGAAACAGGAAAAGGTGTTTCTGCTCCTGTGAACCAGAGTGACCTGCCACTTCCTCCCAGAGGAGAGAGAGTGTGTGTGTGTGTGTGTGTGTGTGTGTGTGTGTGTGTGTGTGTGTGTGTGTGCCGGACAACACACTTCATCTGGAGCTGAGTGTGTGAAAGGTGTGAAACACAAACTGACGGAGATATGAGCTCAGAAGGAAACAATTACGCTGCAAAACTCGTCTGAAAATATGCACAGCAGCAGGGGCGGATCTAGAAAAATGCTTAGGGGGGGCCGGGGGTGGGGTGGGGGGGGGGGTCATTATGTCAGAAGTCTAACATTTATTTACAACACTCCCAAAAACATTTGGAGAATAGAAACAAAAATAATGTACTGAAGCTGATTTCAGCCAGTTAAAAATATCAAACGAAAAACTTTTGTTTCCCTCTTTATGTCAAAATATCAACTTTATGAGCTGAAGTTTTCATCTTTATTTACTCAACAATTCAACTTTTTGGCTTAAAAGTTTTGACCTATGAACTCAAAATTGAAGTTTTTATCTCAAATGTTTAAATATTTGTCTCAAAATGTCCTCTTTTATCTCAAAAGTTCAACTTAACTCATTAAATTTTTTCAACTTTTATCCCAAAATTCTGACTTTTTCTCTAATATCATTGACTTTCATCTCATTATTTTAACTTTTTTGTCTCAGAATTTTTACTTTCATATCTCAAAATGTCAACTTTTGGGCTTTATGAACTCAAAATCTCAACTTTGTTATCTCAAAATTTTGACTACTTTATCTCAATTTTTTGACTGTCACAAAATTTTGATTTTTAACTCAAAATTTCAACTTTTTAATTTAGAATTCTGACTTTCATATCTCGAATTACATTTATCTCTCTTTTTTTTTTAACTTTTTGTCTCAAAAGTCCAACTTTCAGACTCAAAATTTCAACTTTATCTCAAAATTTTGACTTTTTCCCTTATATTACTGACTTTTATCTCATAATTTTAACTTTTTTGTCTCAGAAGTTTTACTTTCATATCTCAATTTACATTCATCTCTTTTTTTTATTTTTTTATTTTTGTCTCAAAAGTCCAACTGTCAGACTCAAAATTTCAACTTTATCTCAAAATTTTGACTTTTGAACCCAAAATTTGACTTCTTATCACAAAATTTTGACTTATGTCTCACAATTTTGTCATAATTTATAATCAGTCAGTGACTTTCTTTAGTCTTAAACTCACAACTTTTTTATTTCTTCATGGTTCTTTTACCTCTTGACAGATAGCTTATTATTTTTCTCTCAGTCTAACTGTGTTGTTCTAAACTCTCCGTCTCTTCTCGCTGCTGTGTTTGAGTAAAAACTGGAGATGGGGGGTGATAATGTCAAATCATCTCAGTTGGTAATTCATAGATTAAATCTTTATAACAGTGGTGAGGTTTTGTTTTGGGGGGGCCGGTGCCCCCCTGTGCCCCCCCTGTAGATCCGCCCCTGCTGAGAAAGAGAGAAAAAGACAAACGAGGCCTCGAAAGATTCTGCCAGACACAGAGGCCCCTAATTCCCTGCCTAAAGAACGAGCGAGTATTGAAATACCGGTGTCCCACCCTAAACAGGGCGACTTTGTATTAATCCTTACAAGGTGACTCAGACACACTAGGAAGGAGAGAGGAGAAGTGGGGCGAGACGGGGAAGGAGGAGACGAAAGAGAGAGAGAAACCGGAGAAGAGAGACTGTCGTCTGTAAGGGGCTCCCAAAGAGTCCCGTGTGGGGGAATGAGAGAGGCTTTCTGGGCCCCGTGCCCAGCTCCAGTCTCAGCTCCAGTCTCAGCTGCAGCCTCGTTTCTGATCCACAGACTGAGATTCACGCACTCTCGGTCTTGGTCTGCATAGTTTTGTGTGTGCCCATTGCTGAGAGTGCCGCAATAATACTTAGACACAACGTACGTTTTGAAGGTAATCTCTAAGGGTCGCGGCTGAATTTCTATCTTCACTAAACTACTACGCCGCAACCTCCCTTTTAGATCTCGTCCTCTAATAGTGCCGATTATTCACTCTCGTCCGTGGTGGGCAGGATGCTAATTCAGACCTGCAAATCCAGCTCTAAAACATCGGATCCGTCTGGGGGAACATGTTAACAATGTGCAGACGTAACACACTTCTATATGTGGACCATTGACTGTATATAGAATAAACAGCGTGGCTCCGCCTGTCACCGTTCTACGTTTTTGAAGCCAAAAAAAAAAGTTTCTCTAGCCGCCATTGTGCAGCCAGAGTAAAAAAGAGAAATAAAAATATTTATTTCTTCTTCTTCAGAAGGTTTAGTCTCCTTTTGGCTCTTTCCCGAAGTTTCTTATATCCCCGATAAAAACTACTCACGAACGGCAGCTGTCAACTATCGTAAAACAAAACTTATATCGCGGTTTGTAACGTCCAATAACTAATGAGAAACTAACTTCTCAGAAAAAAAAACACCCGAACACCATGCAGCCAGATGACATCATCATACCACCTTAGTGTAAGGATGAGAGAAACGTTTCTACGAGGTATCGTAATTTTTTAAAGTTTTCCCGGCTCATATCTGGAATACATGAGGAGGCGGGGCTTATGACCTATACTGCAGCCAGACACCAGGGGGCGGGGCTTATGACCTATACTGCAGCCAGACACCAGGGGGCGGGGCTTATGACCCATACTGCAGCCAGACACCAGGGGGCGGAGCATCTGCTGGAGGCTTCAGTTTGAGCCGAACGTCGTTACGTCCACTCATTATACGTCTATGATGTGGACGTAATGACGCTGGCGCCTGCTGGATCCTGCAGGTTTAACCCCCCCTCCATGTTTCACCTTTGACCCTAAAACACTCGTGTCTGCTGTCTCTCACCTCTTGAGGTGGAACCTCAGGTACTTGAGGACGACCGGCCCGGGCAGGAAGGTGCAGCTCATGCAGGTTAGCAGCTGCCAGTAGCGGAGGTGTGCGGCGGTGTAGGGGGCGGGCGTGTAGCTGGTCTGCTTCACCAGCTGACAGTAGACCTCGTCTCTGAGCGGCCGCAGGTCCAAGCAGGTCTGCAGAACGCCCTGGATGATGGGAACCGGCTCCCGCGCTGACTCCAGCTGCTGTAGGCAGTTGAAGAGCTTCACCGCTTCCTCGCGCACTGAACCGTAGCCTTTACCGCTGTGGTCTGAGGAGAAAAGAGGAGAATCACTTCATCTAAATGTGACTTTTTATATTGCCCTGAGACATGATGGTCTGGCAAAGACCCTCTTAAAACCTTATTGATGATTCTTTGTTACTTTCACACCAAAAATTAAAATACTGTCATTTTACCTAGTTAATTTGACCATGTAGATGGTGTATGACCAATCACTTGTTGTTTATTAACTGTCAGAAATGGGCCTCCATACATTATTTATGTTTCTTTATATTTGGGTCAATGACAAAAAGAGGGTCTAAAAACATATTTTTTAAAAACTTCTTTGAAAATGGATAAAAACATATTTCTGAGAGAAGAATTATGTTTTCTAACAGATTTCAGTAGTTGACCAACATTTCAAAGTTTTTAGGTTCATTATTTTTTAGTATTTTTAATTTGAGCACCCAAAAATGTCAGGTGGTGCAACCAAATATATGAAAATATATTTATATGTTCCTGTTATTTTTTCTGTGTGAAATTATTGGCAAGTATCTCTCAAGTGTCTGTAGTGACTCATACATTTTCATTTTGTGTGTTTCATTTCTTTTATTTGTGAATAAGNGGGGGAATGAGAGAGGCTTTCTGGGCCCCGTGCCCAGCTCCAGTCTCAGCTCCAGTCTCAGCTGCAGCCTCGTTTCTGATCCACAGACTGAGAAAGTGCGTGAGAGCCAGAACCAGACGTATCAAAACACACACGGGTAACGACTCTCACGGCGTTATTATGAATCTGTGTTGCATGCAAAACTTCCATTAGAGATTCCCAGCGCCGACTTAAAGATAGAAGTGATTTGATGATGCGGCGTTGGAGGGAAAATCTAGAGCAGGAGATTATCACGGCTAATAAGTGAGAGCAGTGTGGTGGGCAGGATGCTAATTCAGACCTGCAAATCCAGCTCTAAAACATCGGATCCGTCTGGGGGAACATGTTAACAATGTGCAGACGTAACACACTTCTATATGTGGACCATTGACTGTATATAGAATAAACAGCGTGGCTCCTCCTGTCACCGTTCTACGATTTTGAAGCCAAAAAAACCCGTTTCTCTAGCCGCCATTGTGCAGCCAGAGTAAAAAAGAGAAATAGAATATTTATTTCTTCTTCTTCAGAAGGTTTAGTCTCCTTTTGGCTCTTTCCTGAAGTTTCTTATATCCCCGATAAAAACTACTCACGAACAGCAGCTGTCAACTATCGTAAAACGAAACTTATATCACGTATTTAACATCCAATAACTAATGAGAAACTAACTTCTCAGAAAAAAAAACACCTGAACACCATCAAGCCAAATGACATCATCATACCACCTTAGAGTAAGGATGAGAGAAACGTTTCTACCAGGTATCGTAGTTTTTTAAAGTTTTCCCGGCTCATATCTGGAATACATGGGGAGGCGGGGCTTATGACCTATACTGCAGCCAGACACCAGGGGGCGGGGCTTATGACCTATACTGCAGCCAGACACCAGGGGGCGGGGCTTATGACCTATACTGCAGCCAGACACTAGGGGGCGGAGCATCTGCTGGAGGCTTCAGTTTGAGCCGAACGTCGTTATGTCCACTCATTATACGTCTATGATGTGGACGTAAAGACGCTGGCGCCTGCTGGATCCTGCAGGTTTAAACCCCCCCCTCCATGTTTCACCTTTGACCCTCAAACACTTGTGTCTGCAGTCTCTCACCTCTTGAGGTGGAACCTCAGGTACTTGAGGACGACCGGCCCGGGCAGGAAGGTGCAGCTCATGCAGGTTAGGAGCTGCCAGTAGCGGAGGTGTGCGGCGGTGTAGGGGGCGGGCGTGTAGCTGGTCTGCTTCACCAGCTGACAGTAGACCTCGTCTCTGAGCGGCCGCAGGTCCAAGCAGGTCTGCAGAACGCCCTGGATGATGGGAACCGGCTCCCGCGCTGACTCCAGCTGCTGCAGGCAGTTGAAGAGCTTCACCGCTTCCTCGCGCACTGAACCGTAGCCTTTACCGCTGTGGTCTGAGGAGAAAAGAGGAGAATCACTTCATCAAAATGTGACTTTTTATATTGACCTGAGACATGATGGTCTGGCAAAGACCCTCTTAAAACCTTATTGATGATTCTTTGTTACTTTCACACCAAAAATTGAAATACTGTCATTTTACCTAGTTAATTTGACCATGTAGATGGTGTATGACCAATCACTTGTTGTTTATTAACAGTAAGAAATGGGCCTCCATACATTATTTATGTTTCTTTATATTTGGGTCAATGACAAAAAGAGGGTCTAAAAACTTATTTTTAAAAAGTTCTTTGAAAATGGATAAAAACATATTTCTGAGAGAAGAATTATGTTTTCTAACAGATTTCAGTAGTTGACCAACATTTCAAAGTTTTTAGGTTCATTACTTTTTAGTATTTTTAATTTGAGCACCCAAAAATGTCAGGTGGTGCAACCAAATATATGAAAATATATTTATATGTTCCTGTTATTTTTTCTGTGTGAAATTATTGGCAAGTATCTCTCAAGTGTCTGTAGTGACTCATACATTTTCATTTTGTGTGTTTCATTTCTTTTATTTGTGAATAAGATAAATAATTTGATGTTAAAATAACATTTCACATTATTACATTGGTTGTACCACCTGACATGGAAATTGTTCCAGTCACCAATGAAGTGAAAAAACCATTTTTATCAGTATTTCAGAGAAATCTACAAACTTTCCCACTTGGTCACAAATGTCATTTGGGCTCCTCTGGCTGATGCAGTTTCCTGTTTCCTGTTTTATTCTCTTCACTTTAAAATAAAAGTCTAATGTTACGGTTGCACCACCCTGACATTTGACAAGGTGAAAATTACGGGACAAAAGTTTTTGACATTTCTCAACAGCTTTAAAATTCTTTTTATTTGCAAAGAATGTTTTATTTAAAAAGGTTGAAGCATAAAATAATGCCACTGTGTTTTTAATTTCCATTAACAATAACTGACATTCAATTTTTAGAGTTTAATTACTGTGGATACTTGTGAGGACGGTTGCACCACCTGACATTTTGGGGGTTTGAGGAACCAAAACACAAAAAAACATGTTATATTCTAATAGTTTAAAGATGTGTTCAAATAACACAGGTTTCATAGAATAAAGAAATACATGTGATGAAATACGCAACTCACATGTGTGCTCCAGGCTTCCGTAGGGGAAAGGCAGCAGCGGAGCGTAGAGCGGCCCCTGTGTGTACTTGAGGATGGGATTGTGCTGGTAGATGTGCTCCACAATCTCAGGGTTAAACTTATTCTCCTGCAGGTGAGACACAAACACAGGTGTGAGAACAAACTCTCCTGTAGCTGACCTGAAAGTGGGTCAGTGGGTGGGGGCGTTGGGTTGACGGGGGTCGATGTGACCAGGTCAGTATTCGGCTGTGGCGTCTTTGGCAGCAACTCTGAGTTTATCTGCTGGTGTCACTGAGTTTACTGTGCGTGAGCTTGTGTCTTTCACAGAGATGCCTCCCTGTGCAGATGGTGTTCACACTGCTGACCCCCCCCCCCCAAGCACCTGTTGCTCATTAGTAACCAGCCTCTCCTCCTCCTGCCCCAGAAACCCCCCCAAATCAGCAGCTCTGTCTCTGGCTGTGGGACAGGTCTGCTCTCAGTGGGACAAAGTTGATACGGAGCAAAGAGGCGTTTGGTGAACGCTGGTGACAGGATGGTCGGTTAGAAATGTGTGTGTGTGTGTGTGTGTGTGTGTGTGTGTGTGTGGTTGGGGGGGGGACCACATGCCACAACATCCCAGATGAGACTCATGCTTCAATCAAAATAATCAAAATAATCAAAATAATCAAAATAATCAGGGATGAACTCTCTGCTACTTCTCTAGAGTGAAAACATGCTCTGCTTTAAAATCTAATTTTAACTATAAAGACATTTTTGAAGCATTATTTTTATTTTTCACAAGAAAAATATATGAATTTTCCTTTTTATTGAGTTATATGCTTAAGGATTATTATGGAAGCCTATTTCTATAATTTGAAATAAATAAATAAAAATGAAAACTTGGCATTGTTGAGAATTTTTTGGGCCCAGATTTAGTCAAAATGTGAAGACAAAAATGTCAAATATTGAGATAAGATGTCAAATTTTTGGGATGAACTTCAAGACTTGTCATAGAATGAAGTCACAATTAAAAAAAAGTTGAAAATTTCAGACAAAAAGTCTAAATTATGAGATCAGATATCACATAATTTAGATTAAAAAGTTGAGATGATTAAATAATTAACTCAAAATGTTTAATAACGTCAAAAAATTTTAGATAAAAAGTCAAAATTTGGAGACAAATGGCAAAATTTTAAGAAAAAAAAGTAAAATATTGAGATAAGATGTCAAATTTTTGGGATGAACTTTCAGACTTGTTATAGAATGAAGTCAAAATTTTAAAAAAAGTTGAAAATTTCAGATAAAAAGTCTAAATTTTGAGATCAGATATCACATAATTTAGATAAAAGGTTGAGATTATTAAATAATTAACTCAAAAATTTTAGATAAAAAGTCAAAATTTGGAGACAAATGGCAAAATTTTAAGAATTTAAGAATAAATATTTCTACTTTTCATCATATTAATTTGACCTATCCGAATTTTTTTCTTGCTTAAAGTGAAAAAAACAGAACTAACAAAGCCAGTTTTTCATTTTCAAAGTTTTAACTGGTTGAAATGAGCTTCTTTGCTTTGTTAATGTTTTTATTCTTTGCAATTTTTCTCTTCAGCTGTTTAGTTTAGTTAAGTTTCTCAAACTTCGAAATCTCTCAGCAAACAATTTAAACTCCTTTAATCTGCTGAGATCTCTCTGTTTCAGGTTTTTATTTTCCCTCTGTCTCTAAACTGCGTCCTAATATCTACTCGTTCAGTGACGTTGCCAGTTATGACTCAGGAGTGGTCAGAAATAAAGCGACGCTGTAAACGAGCCCAGAGCTTGGCTGCAGTTTCTAAACCACTTTATTCTGAGGTAACACCAGAACTGAAGCTCTGAACTGTCGTACGTTACGTTTAAACTGAGACTTTCCTGTAATAAAAATCTAAAACGAGCCGATGAAGTCAGAACTGTTCCTCAGCTGAACTCAAACATCATCTCAAGGTTCGAGTTTCATTTCCAGATCTTAAACTTTGTTTCTGAACATTTTCTGACAGAGAAAACACTTAAAAACAAACCTGATGTTTCACCATCACAAACAGCTTAGCTCATGTTTTAGCCTTTAGCTCCTGTTTTAGCCTTTAGCTCCTGTTTTAGCCTTTAGCTCCTGTTTTAGCCTTTAGCCAGTATTTCAGCCTGTAGCTCATGTTTTAGCCTTTAGCTCATGTTTAATCCTTCAGTCAGTGTTTTAGCCTGTAGCTCATGTTTTAGCCTTTAGCCAGTGTTTAAGCCTTTAGCCCCTGTTTTAGCCCTCAGCCTGTTTTCTTCGTTTAGCCTTTAGCCAGTGTTTTAGCCTTTAGCTAGTGATTTAGCCTTTAGCTTCTGTTTTAGACTATAGCTCAAGTGTTTTAGCCTTTAGCTTATGTTTTAGCCTTTAATCTGTGCTCAAGACTTAGCTAGTATTTTAGCAATTAAATCATGTTAAAGCTTTTTACTAGCCTTGAACTAGTGTTTTAGTTTTTAGCCTATAGCCTGTGTTGAATCCTTTAGCTCCTGTGTTTCGGCCTTAAGTTGTGTTTAAGCCTTTAGTCTGTATTTTAGCCATTTTTCAGACTTTAATCTTTTAGCCTGCATTGAAGCTTTAGCCAATGTTAAGCCTTTAGCCAGTTTTTCAACCTTTAACCCTTTTTCTTCTTTAAGCTATTAGCCAGTGTTTTGGCCTTTAGCCACGGTTTTAGCCTTTAGCCACAGTTTTAGCCTCTAGTCTCTTTTTTTAGACATCAGCCATAGTTTTAGCCATTAGCCAAAGTTTTAGCCTTTAGCCACGGTTTTAGCCTTTAGTCTCTGTTTTAGCCTTTCACTTGTGTGATGTTGTCGTAGAGACTTTAGCGTGCTGTTTATCAATCTGGCTACAATAATCTCATTTTAAATTGTAGATTCTGATCAGGCAAATGTTTGGAGATGATACTTTTTAAAGATTTTTTTAAGAAAGTCCTCACTGTCCCTTTAAAGTCTTTGGACGTTATTGTTCTCTGTCTCCAGTCAGGATTGAAGTCGTTGGACCTTAAAGTTAAATCTCTGCTCTGTCATTGGTCTGAGCTGCAGCATGAATAAGTTTTAGATAAGCAAACGTTCACACAATAACTTCTCTGTTCTTTCTGCCGCTCTAATCTGAGAGCTCAGCGGGAAAACACCACACCTCTGTGAGAAAGTGTGTCTGTGTTAAAGGTGAGGGAGAAACATGGAGGAGGAGGAGAATCCAAAAAACGAAGAATAATGAAGAAGGAGAAGTTCCCCCCTCTGGTCCCTCAGAAGAAGCAGACAGGGATGAAGAAGCACAGATTAAATACTTTCTTTCAGATTAGAGCCTCTCGGTGGGAGAGATTACAGAGACCAGGCACAGGAACGCGTATCTCGCCCTCCTCCACCTCCTCCACCTCCTCCACCTCCTCGTCTGCAAACCCTGCAGGACCTGAGTGATGCAAGACGAGTCATCTGTCTGCAGGAGCTTCAGACACGCTGAGCCCTCCAGTCTAAAAATACTTCACTTTCCTCTAAACTAATCATCCAGTTTCTGTGATCACTCATTCTGGAGGAATCTTTTTTTTTTTTTTTTAGTCCCTCTCTTTCTCTTTCTCCTCCTCCTCCTTCGCTCTGTTATTACGTCCTGTCCACGTGTGGCGGTTCGTACCATGAAGTCATTCACAACAGAGTCGAGCAGAGGAAACTTTGGACTCTCTGGGCCCGTAGAGGCTGGTTTCCATGGTGACGCTGGGAGGGAGGTGCTGCACATGTGTGTGTGTGTGTGTGTGTGTACTGGCGCTTTTCCACTCTACAATTCCAGCTCTACTCTACCCGTCTCTACTGGGTTTGGTTATCTTTTCCTCTAGCCCGACTACAGACTCACGGTGGGCGTGGATCTTATAACACAGCTGCGCTAAAGTGCTGCGCAGAAGTGTGTGCATGTTCATCTATAACGCCACACAAACATCATTTTGTACTAACATATGTGCCACCGTGGTCTTTAAAGGAAAAAAAAAGCTTTAAAAAGATTTCATTAAAGTAATACAGCGGCTCAATGTGGGTCGTCATGACAACGGAGGTAAACAACAGCAACAGGAAAACGAAGGAGCTGCTTCCTGACATCAACTCTTCCCTGGATCCAGTGAGATCACTTTAATTTTTGATTTTTGGGCCTGGTATAGCAGAGATTTGTTGTTGATCAATCATTCTTCTTTGAACTGGTTTTCCTTTTTGGTTCCCTGTGGATTAATGGACTGATTGGTGCTTAAAGACTCTCGTGGCAGACAGATCGCTCCTGCACCGACCAACTTTGATTTAATTTAAAAGACTCTTTAAAGCCAACTATCTTTGCTGTTAACTTCTTTTTGNTTTAAAAAGGACTTTTAACTTCTTTAGGAATCATGAAGGAGCATTTTAGGGCTGTATTTTGTCTTCATTCAGTCTGGTTCTGTGCCGTCAGGTTTAAATGTCATTAAAAACCCGTCGCTGACTTATTCCTTTGCCTCTTGTAAGTGATTTGTTCAGAGTCAGAAGCTGCAGAGACGACATTCTCTGACCAATGAGTGACCGGCAGTCCGTCAGTCTGGCGTAGTACCGCGCCTGTGTAAACCTAGTAGAGGCGAGTAGAGTAGAGCTGAGACGAGTCAGTGGAAAAGCGCCGTACGTGTCATGACCCACCTCGATGTCTCGGATCAGGAGCTGTGTCGGCGTTTCCACTGGAGCTTTAGTGTCGATGATTTTCTGGATGGCACACGCCCAGTGCACGGCCTCGTTGAAGTGTTTGGTGAATAACCTGTAGCAGTGTTTCCTGCCGTAAACCGTGATGCTCCAGTGGCCTTCAGACAAAATACAAGAACGTTACATTAGAAAACAAACAAAACACAGTTTCTGCAGCTCTTAAGCTTTTATATGACATCATGAAAACATTACACAGTTTCATCGTTAATTATTTGTTGTATAGATCAGAAAACAGGGTCCTCACAAACATCTATGAGAGTTTCTAAAGGGAAACAACAGGGGTCAGTGTTTGGGCTCATTTTGTTCTCCATCTAAATAAACTTTACAATTATTTGTGTGATGCCTTATATCACTTTTATCCAGAAAACAACTATTTACTGTAATTTACAGACTATTGGGGTCATCCGTGTTTAAGACTTTAAATAACGCTTGGGTTAAGCTTGTATTTTAGCATCAAGCTCTTGTTTAAGCCTTTACCCTGTGTTTTTGCCTTTAGCCCATGTTTTAGCATTTAGCTGGTCTTTAAGCATTTAGCTTGTGTTTTAGCCTTAAACTTGTTTTTTTTAGCCTTTGCTTGTATTTTAGCCTTGAGTTTGTGTTTTAACCTTTAGCTGTTGTTTTAGCCTTAAACTTGTGTTTTAGCATTTTCCCTGGGTTTAAGCCTGTAGTCCATCTCTTAGCATTTAGCTTGTGCTGTACCTTTTAGCTCCTATTAGCTTTAAGCTATTGTTTCAGCTTGTGTTTTAGCCTTTAGCTTGTGTTTTAGTCTGTAGCTTCTGGTTTAATCTTTTGCTTGTGTGTGTGTTTTTTTTAAGTCAATGTTTTAGCCTTTAGCCTGTGTTTTAGCATGTAGCTCTATTTTAGCCTCTTGATTGTGCTTTAGCCTGTCGCTTGTAAGCCAGTTTTAGCGTTAGCTTTTGTCTTAGCCTTTAGCTCCTGTATCTGTTTTTTGCTGGCTTCTTAGCTATTAGCCTGTTTCTTTAGCTCCTGTTTTTGCCTTTGGCTCATGTTTTAGCATTTAGCTTGTCTTTTGTTGTAGACTTAAGCTTGTTTTATTTTTAGTCTTTTGCTGGTATTTTAGCCTTAAAGTTGTGTTTTAGCATTTCCCCTGTGTTTAAGCCTGTAGTCCATGTCTTAGCATTTAGCTTGTGCTGTAGCTTTTCGCTCCTATATTAGCTTTAAACTACCTACTAGCTCCTGTTTTAGCCTTTAGCCTGTGTTTTAGCTCCTGTTTTAGCCTTTAGCCTGTGTTTTAGCTCCTGTTTTAGCTCCTTTTTAACCATTAGCCTGTGTTTTAGCTCCTGTTTTAGCTCCTTTTTTAACCATTAGCCTGTGTTTTAGCTCCTGTTTTAGCCTTTAGCCTGTGCTCTATCTCTCTCCTGTTTATCTTTCTTATTCTCTTCTGTCTCCTTTTCTGTCCAGCCTGTTTCCATCATTACAACTAAATAAATCACAGATATTGTTTTCAACAGAGAAAACTCAGGTGTGGCCTGTTGTGAAGTTAGAAATTATCATTTAGAAATAAGAAATTTAAGTTCCTGATTATGATCAAACATTTATCCAGATATGAGACTTTTTTTTAAAGATCACTTGGAAAGTTCTCACAGGGACTTTAAATGTAGGTCAAATAAAAAAATAAATATTCATGCAGTATCACCTGACACTGTTCTGTTCTTTTTTTAATAAATGAGGAATAAAACACTGAGATGTTCCCAGCACGAGACGACACTCAGGCCTAACGTGACTCCCTCTCTCTGACTTCCTCTCTGAGTTTCAGTCAGGACCAAAGGTCACTCTGAGAGGAACCTCGGACCACGCCAAAACCAAACAAGGACGCTTTTACATCTGAGCGAGGACACGAGTGTGAAAGCGGCGGTGAAAAGAGACCAGCTTCCTCCTCGCACAGAGGAAGTATCAGACGTTTCTTTCTGTCCTGATCTGCCGCCGCCTGTTATCGGCTTTTCCTGCTACGTGACTTGGCACCAAATCCTTCTTTGTTTAGGTAAAAACCTGAAACGTGGGGGGCGAACGCTCAGACTGTGACATGTTTACACTGATACTGTCCACAACTGTTACAGAATAATAACTGTGTGTCAGTGATTGTAAAGATTAAACCTGAAAGAAAACTTTAACCACCTTGAATTAAATAGAGGAAGTTGATGTTTCGTGCATCTCTGTAGTAACCTGAGGATATAAATGTGAAACAGGTAACATGTGACAAAGAAGCTCTGTTAAGTCCAGAGCTGGGCGCTTTGACATTTTATTAAAATCTTCATATTTTTAAGCCATATCATGTTATTTAACTAGATAATGTGCCTCAGCCTTGAGATGATGCTTTGATAGGAAAAGTTAGTGTTTTATAATAAGTGACAAATCACGTTTATAACTTAGAATGTAATTATAAATTTTAAATTTCAAAAACCAATCTACAAATGTAGCAAACAACACAGCTAAATACAACTATTTACAATAAAACGCAATATTTTATTGAATTATTGTCATGAATCCTCTCATTGCTTCGGCATTAAAAAAAAAACAAAACTATATGGGATATACTTGGGCTGTATGAAGTTGAACTTTGAGATAAAAAGTCAACATTTTGAGTAAAAAGGCAAAGTTATGAGACAAAAGGTCCAAATCTAAGATAATTCTGAGATAAAAAGTCAAAATAATGAGAAAAAAATGTCAAGATTTAAGATAAAAAGTCAAGTTTTTTGAGAAAAAAAGTCAAAATTCTGAGGATGAAAACCAAAAAATTGAAATAAACACTCAAAAACTTGGACAAAAAGACCAAATTCTGAGACAAAGATTTAAAAGTTTTGAAATAAAAAAGGCAAAGTCATGAGACAAAAAGTCCAATCCGGACAGAACACATCAAAATTTTGAGATAACAAAGTCGAAATTCAGTGATATAGAGTGAAAATCAAGATTAAAAGTCAAATTCAGAGACAGAAAGTCAAAATTCTGGTTTAAAGTCAAAATCTTTAGATTAATGGTTCAGGTTAAGAGTCAAATAGATTGAATTTTGAGATACAAACTTCATTGTTGTGAGATTAAAATGCAAATTTTAAACAAAAAAGGCACAGTTATGAGAAAAAAAGTCCATTCCTGAGATAATGGGTCAAAATTTTGAGATAAAAAGTCAAAATAATGAGAAAAAACTTTAACTTTTGACTATTTACCTCAAAATATTGACTTTATAAGTGCAAAAAAAGAAGAAATTTTCACTTTCCCAGTTTTTTATTCTTGTGTTTTTAACCAGAGGAAATGGGCTTTTATATGTTATTTATGTTTCCATAATAGAAAATGTTTTCTTCAAACAGCAAAGGTTGATTAAATGTTTGTGTTGTGAAGTTATTTGGGGATCTTTGGGGATCTTTTTTATTTCTTGGTTGTATTTTCATCAGGTTTGCTCTACGATCTAAAATTTCAATCCAGGGATGATAAAGATAATTTTGATGATGAACCAAAGTGAAGTAAAGTGAAGTAAAGTTTGCCACTTCATTCAGATTGTGCCATTTTTTCAGTGAACCCAAAAAGGACAAGTCATCCTTCCCCTCTGAAGACTTTCCTCTTTATTCTGCGTTTCTTTTGTTTTCTCTGTCCACAGAAAGAAGGGAGATGCCCGTTACTCAAACCTGGAGCTGTTTTCAGCTGGGACTTCCCAGACTTACTCACACACACTCACACACACACAAACACACACACACAAAGCTCCTGGGAAAAGAGAGGAACCACAAGGCGTCACTTCCATATCAAAAAAGCCCAGAACAAGTTTCCCTGGGTGTTTCAGAGAATATCTGAGGCCACTAAACCGTGTCGTGATTGGACAAAGCGCTCGGTGGATTCCACAGAGGTTTTGACCGTGAGTCACTGTCGCATCAGTCGCTCACCCGTCTCTTTGTACGTCTGCTTGTCCGGCCAGATGACGGAGCAGAGGTTGGTGAGGACCAGCGTCCCCAGTCTGCGGGCGCCTTTCTCCGGTCCGCTGTAGTAGTCGAGGGAGTCCTGGCTCAGCACGAACCAGTAACGACGCTGTTTTATCCAGTTTCCTCGCACCTCCCTCAGCAGCCAGCCTTCAAACAGAGAAACAGAGAAACAGAGGAGTCAGACACAACACAGAGACAAGTTTTTATAGTTACTACAAAAGCTGCTTGGATCATGGGGCCAGGTTCACCACTTTGTCAACAACTGCGTGAGCAAATAGTCCAACAGTTTAAGAACAATGTTTCTCAACTTTGTCCAACTGCAGGAATTGATGGATTTCATCATCTACAGACCATAATATCATCAAAAGATTCAGAGAATCTGGAGAAATCTCTGCACGTAAGCAGCAAGGCCCAAAACCAACATTGAATGGCCGTGACCTTTGACCCCTCAGGCGGCGCTGCATTAAAAACCCACATCATTGTGTAAAGGATATTAGCACGTGGGCTCAGGAACACTTCAGAAAACCATTGTCAGTTAACACAGTTCATCACTACATCTACAAGTGACAGTTCAAACTCTACCATGCAAAGACAAAGTCAGACATCAACAACACACACAAACGCCGCAGAACTCTTTTTGGAAATCATGGATGTGGTGTCCTCCAGGCCAAAGAGGAAAAGGACAATCAGGATTGTTCTCAGCTCAAAGTTCAAAAGCAGCATCTGTGATGGTATGGGGGTGTGTTAGTGCCCCATGGCATCATGGGTAACTGTCCCAGTATCTGTGAAGGCAGCATTCATGCTGAAAGGTACAAACAGGTTTTGGAGCAACATCTGCTGCCATCCAAGACACTTTGTCTTTTTCAGGGACGTCCCTGATTATTTCACCAAGACAATGAAACCAAGACACATTCTGCTCCTGTTACAACAGCGTGGCTCTGTAGTAGAAGAGTGCAGCTACTGAAGAATGTGAAAGAATTCAAGCTCCAAAGCTTCAACAATTCGTGTCCTGGGTTCACAAACACTTGTTGAGTGTTGCTGAAGGAAAAGTGATGAGCCTGAGTTTTTATTTCACAACAAGAAAAAGAGTAAAATCCATCACATACAGAGAGAATTCACCGGTAAAAGTCTGGGTGTGAGGTTGGTTCATCAGTGAGTTCCCTGTTTTCACTAAGAATAATCCCTGAGGCGTGTAATTGTCCATAAAGTTGTAATCTGTATGTGACTGCCTTGTTGGGGAAAGTAGTAGGGGATAAAAATACAGTCGACTAATGGCACGGGCATTAAAGCCTGCGTGTTGCAAACGTAATTACCACTTTAGAGAGAGAGAAGTGTGTGTGTGTGCTGGAAGTGTGTGTGTGCTGGAAGTGTGTGTGTGCTGGAGGAGTGAAGCCTTCAGCTCGTAGACCTGGCTCCGCTCTGCAGGACTGCTCTGTTCCCAAAGTCCTGAGGGACTGGAAAGACTGCAACAGCCCAGATCCACTTTTCCCAAACAGCAATAAACTTCTCCTCCTCCTCCTCCTCCTCCTCCTCCTCCTCCTTGCAGAAATATGTGCAAAGAGTTCCTCCTAAATATTTAATCCAGAGGAGATTAAAAAAGCTGGAGTGGCAGATGTTTGTCCACCTGAACCTGCTGCTTCCTGCTCCTGTTTCCATCGAACGGTTTGTAAATGAATTTGCGGTCGTGCTTTTTAAAAAAGAACAATTATGCAACGCATCCGATTGGAGATGACGCCACACGAGCATCACGACTTCCTCCGTGGTTAAAGCTGTGTGCCACCTGTTAGCCAACACTCGTTTCTCCTCCCTCTGTTCTCGCTCTCTCTCCATTTAACTTTTATTCCTCCCATGTTCCCTTTCTCCCTGTTCTGTTGTGAGCAAAGCTTCTTCTGCGTCACTGCGACTTTAAATAAGAGGAGGACGGGGGTTTGTTTCCTGTTTGAGAAAACAAACCAAGGCTTTAAACTGGGGCTGAACTATTTTACAACAATCATCGAATTGCGATTTTTTGGTGCAAACATTTCCAGGTTCCCATCTTCTCTGTTTTTAAACAAACTCATTATAGAACATGAACAGTTACATTAATTACAGCACAACAACAACAACCCACTACCACTACAACTGGGACTGATTTTCACACCTTTGGAACTTTTTCTTCATACCTTCTCTCTATTTTCCAGGTTCACTCCCTATTTTCTTGCCAGTTTTTGTTGTTTTGGACCATTTCTTTTGCAACAAATCGACCATTTTCCAGGTTTAATCCCAACTTTCTTCCTAGTTTTGTTGACTTTGGCTATTTTTTACCACTTTTCACTGTTTTCTGTTCCTTTTTTTCACAATTTTTGGTACTTTCTGAAACTTTCAAAAGCTTCTTCCAAAATTTCATCGTTGTGCTCATAAGTTTACACATCCTTTTTTTAGCCACAACTGCCAGGAAAATTGTTCTGGATGCAAAGAAAAACCCACAAATAACTTCAGCTAAAATACAGGACTCTCTGAAAGAATGTGGTCTGGCTGTTTCAAGATGCACAATAAGGAGGCACTTGAGGAAAAATGTGCTGTATGGTCTTTTTGTGTTTTCATTCATACTCCCTGAAAAAAAAGGCCAAGAAATCAAAAAGGTTTTTTGTGGAATCTCAAACTGATTTGAAAATATTATAAAATGCTGTTTTTGTTCAAAAGAAGCTGAAAAAAATTCTGGTTCAAAGCCCAAAAGATGCTTAACCCCACTTCAGAAGGGGCAGCATCAAACCCAGTGTGAAGCTGATAAATAAAACCATGAGATCAGTCAGAGGGGGGGTTGGAGGAGGGGGTGGGGGGGGGGGTGCTGATGGACAGATGTTTGTGGGTGAGAGAACATTCCTGCTACTGTGACAGACGTGTCTCTACTTTTTTTTTTTGGGAAGTACAGCTGAGTGATATGGAGAGGCTAAAGAGCCCCCCCCCACCCATGGTCCCCATCTGGATCCCATCTCTTTGGCCTGCTAATGTCTCCCCTGGGGGCCACGGCTCACCCTTAATTTGTTTCGTTTGTGACCTTTGACCTCTGGCGCCCTGCCCCCCCCTCCTTACACTGATACAGAAACAATCTCTGTGCGTTTCTGTACTTTAAGATTCCTGTTCGAACCATTGACTGTAAATAGAATAAACAGCGTGGCTCCGCCTGTCACCGTTCTACGTTTTTGAAGCCAAAAAACCTTGTTTCTCTAGCCGCCATTGTGCAGCCAGTAGAGAATTTCAGTTGGAGCCAAGTAAAAAAGAGAAATAAAAATATTTATTTCTTCTTCTTCAGAAGGTTTAGTCTCCTTTTGGCTCTTTCCTGAAGTTTCTTATATCCCCGATGAAAACTACTCACTAACAGCAGCTGTCAACTATCGTAAAACGAAACTTATATCGCGGTTTTTAACGTCCAATAACTAATGAGAAACCAACTTCTCAGAAAAAAAAACACCCGAACACCATGCAGTCAAATGACATCATCATACTACCTTAGCGTAAGGATGAGAGAAACGTTTCTACAAGGTATCGTAATTTTTTAAAGTTTTCCCGGCTCATATCTGGAATACATGGGGAGGCGGAGCTTATGACCTATACTGCAGCAAGACACCAGGGGGCGGGGCTTATGACCTATACTGCAGCCAGACACCAGGGGGTGGGGCTTATGACCTATACCTCTCTGCTCGCCTTGTCACCACGGGGGGGCCGAGCATTCAGCCGCTCGGCCCCGTCAGCTATGGAACTCACTCCCACCTGACCTCCGCAACACTCAGTCCTTACCCTTCTTCAAATCCAGACTCAAAACCCATCTGTTTAAACTCACCTACTCCCTCTGACCTTTCACCACCATTACACTGTTTTGTATTTTAATTTATTGTTTTATATTGCACTATATTGTATTGCTTGTTTTATATCTGTTTTAGTCATCTTTTAATGCACTTATTCTTGTAAGGTGACCTTGAGTGCCATGAAAGGCGCCTTTAAATAAAATGTATTATTATTATTATTAAAAGAGTGTTAAGTGTTGAGGGGGGAGGGGGGGGCATCACTTCAGCTTTAAATCAACAATAGAAAAAAAATCTGCTCGTCTCTTTCTGTCAACGAGCTCAACAATCCATCATGCGACTGTATCTGCTCTGTCAGTGGCCTATTTTAGATTGGAGGGGGGGGGGATTCACCCTTTATAGCCTCAGGATGTCCCACTAAAAAAAAGAAACATCAATACCAAAGCAGGGGAAAGGCCAACATGGAGGAGAGTTCGAGTTTTTCTCACAAAGAGAAGGAGGTTTTTTCTGACGCCCTGAGCTGATCCAGGGTTCGTCTCCGTCAGAGGATGGAGATGATTCAGATCCTGAAACGGAGACTCCATCCTACACTCACGAGGGAGGGGAGGGGGTGCATGGCAACCGCCGTCAGAATTAGGCAATCTGACTGCCGCCGCCACTCCAAACGGGACGTAACTTATCCAAGTGTTGGCATTTTAGTAGCAGGCCCAGAGCGTAAAAAAAAATCACACAGAAATATCGTATGAGATCATTCCTCAAAAGCATCAGACGCCCGATGTGGCGCCGCTGTGTGCCTGCAGCTATCCTCACATGAACACACACACACACACACACAGACAGGGTGGGTGTGTGTGTGTGTGTGTGTGTGGTGTTGGAGCAGTTGTGGGCCACATGTGGTCAGAGAAGCATTCGCTGCTGGGCGACAGCTCAGCGTGGAGCCGGGAGAGTCGTTATTACGAAACAATTAGAGAAATATGATCTGAGCTTCTTAATGAAAACAACTCAACTCTGCAAAGAACAAACTTATTCAAGTCACAGCGGAAAAAGCTCCAACTGTTTACACTGTTAGTTCATTAATGCATGATGATTAATGATTCATACATTCACTGTTTCTCTTAAAGGTTCAAGGAATAAAGTTTTTTCAAAGTGCAGGAGAAGTCTTTGAGATGCAAACAGGAAAGTTTTGGTGCAATAATTCAGAGTTTACTCAGCAGGTGGATGCTTTTTCTATGGAAGCCCATTTCAGCCAGTTACAAAAAATCAAATAAAAAAAACAACAACAACAAAAACTGTCTGTATTGCCCTTTACAAGTCAAAATATTGGGATAAAAAGTCTTATATTTGAGATAAAAATCTAAAAATTTTCACTTAAGTTCTTTGAATTTTGACTTTTTATCATAAATTTCAATCTTTACCTCATAATTTTTTTTTACATTTCATCTCAAACTTTTAACTCTTCAATACAAAATGTGGCTTTTAATCTCAATAATACTCACTTCTCTCTAAATTTGACTTTTTTTTAAGTCAAAGCTCAGACTTTTTATCTTAAATTTGACTTTTCATCTCAAAAATTCAAATTTTCATGCAATAATTTAACGTTTTTTATCCCTTAAATTTAACTGTACATCTTAAAATTTCAATTCTATTATTATTTCAACTGTTTCATCTCACAATTTTGACTTTTCATTTCATAATCTTTACAATTTAAATCAAATTTTTGACATTTTATCTCAAAACTTTGACTTTTCATCTAGAATTTTAACTTTTAATTAAAAAATGTCAGAATTTCAAGTTTTGATTCGACTTTTTATCACCAACTTTTCACCTCAAAATTTCAATATTATCAACATTTTATATTAAAAAAATTGACTTTTTCTCACAACTCTGCAAATTTTTTATCAAATTTTTGACTTTTATCTCTAAATATAGACGAGTGATGTCATAATTTTGATTGTTCTTCTCAAAATTTTGACTCAATATTGCAAAAATAAAAAATATTTTTTTTTATTTTTATGTATCTAACTTGCAGGAGCGGGCTTCCGTAGATTTGTCAGACTCACCTTTGACCAGCAGCTCGGACTCGTCCTCCAGAACCATCTTGTTCTTCTCGATGATCAGACTCTTCATCTCCTCTGCGCCGTCAGAGACGCTGTGTCTGTGTGAAGGAGCAGAAACAGTTTGTAAATAACTCGGCCTCCCTCTCCGCTCAGGTCGACGCGGCGCCGCCCTCCTATTGGACGGTTAATTGGCCCGGAGACACGCGGTTGGCTCTGAACCCTTTAACCATGTGACTCTGTGCCAGCTACAAGCCTCCCTGATACTCTGTTGGGGGGTCACACAGGGGGGACTGGAAGAAGTGCCATGAATATCTGTCCTCCACGTTCCTCCACCCCCCCCCACACCCCCACCTCGCTCTTTTTCCCAGCAGCACAAACACACGCCGGTGCATACCACGCCACCGCGGACAGCTCGTCTCTCTTTTATCACTCTGGCGGCCTGGAGCTGAGCGGGCGCACTGAAAATAAACGTGACAGAGCAACGCCATCCAGCCAGCGGGCTCACGCTGGTCAGAGGAAGGCAGGGGGGGTCAAGAGGTCACCGCTCTGGGGGGGTGGGGGGTGAAACCAGAAACATCAAAAACATGTGGACATCAGCTGGATGTCAAACAACTTCAGAGTTCGATCACAGAGGAATGTTTTCAGTCTGTTTGTTTGTTTGGAAGTTTCATATCTGCTCATTTATTTTTCTAATTTCTCATTTATTTTCTCTTTTCCTGGGTCGAATCAGAGGTTTAAGAAAGACGCCCCCCCCCTCTCTCTTCCTGTCCTGCTCCTCCTGGGATTACTACACAGGAAATGAATCCCTCCCTCCTTTTCTCCCTCTCTCCTCGGGATATTTGCCCTCCAGCCTCCTCCTCTCCTCCTCCTCCTCCTCTTCTTCCTCCTCCTCCAGCAGCTGATTTATATCCGTATTGATCGGATGATTTCAGAGGTTCCTTCTTACAGGAAACAGTCGATGACTCTGATCTGAATTTAGCAGCTCAGGCTCAGTTTACACCACACAGAAGCTTTTTCTTTACACTGTAAAAAGAAAAATTTACCATCAGTTTTTAAAATAATTACACTCCGTTTTTTAAAGTTAAGGCTTCTACACCACATTGATTTAAAATTCTGTCTTATTAACTTGATGTTAGATGAAAGTGAATCAGTAAATTTTGGTTTAGATTTAGTAGATTTAGTAGATTTTCGTGAGCGAAGGCGGAGAACAGACAGATGTCTTTGCTCAACGTTGCCAGGACGCTTCCTGTGCACAAGTTGCTCAAGTTGCTTGACATGGGATGCACGCTTTCTGTTCTCAAATTGATCGGGTTGCACGACCTGTTGACGCTCTCTGTGCTCGAGTTGCTTGAGTTGCACAATGTCTGCCCTCAATGTTGCCAGGCACTGTTTCGGCATGAGTTGCTCCAGTTGCCTTACATGGCACTGACGCCAACTTTTCCTCAAGTTGCTCGAGTTGTTGTGCATGCTTAACGTGGCATGGACACCCTGTGTGCTCAGGTCTGTGCAAAAGTTGCTCAAGTTGTTTGACATGGCATGCATGCTGTCCGTTCTTGAGCCGCTCAAGTTGCTTGAGTTGCCAGACACCGTCTGTGCTCAACATGGACAGCGTCTGTGCCTGAGTTGCTAGAGTTGCATGACATCTGTCTTCAACATCGCCAGGACGTTGTTTCTGCGCGAGTTGCTCAGGTTGCTTTACACTTCAAAGATGCCGTCTGTTCTCGAGATGCTCTGGTTATTCAGGTTACTTGAGTTGCATGAGTTGCTCAGGATGCTCAACGTGGCATGGATGCTGTGTGCGCAAGAGTTGCTTGAGTTGCAGAGTGTCTGTGCTCAACATTACCAGGACGCTATTTCTGCATAAGTTGCTCAAGTTGCTTTACATTGCAAGGACACAGTCTGTTCTTGATGTGCTCTGGTAGTTCGAGCTGCTTGAGTTGCTGTGCATGCTCAACATGGCACAGTTGCTGTCTGTGCAAGAGTTACACAGGTTGTTCAAGTTGCTCGATGTGCTCAAAGTTGCATGGATGCTGTTTTCTGAAAATATGGGAGCAGTTTTTTTTAGTTAGGCTTCTGAAAATTTCTACTTAATGTAAAAGTCTGAAAGTTTGAATTAGCTTCTCTAAACTTTGAGTTTGATTTATAGAATCTGATTATTTGAAATGAATAAATTCACTTAAGATGTGACGCAAACGAAAGATGTTTTTTGTTTGTTTATTTAAAAATACAAACCAATCTAAAAATAAAACAAAAAGTGATTTCCATCAAACCATATCATTAGAAAGACTTCCAGTTGGATAAATGCAAAATGAAATTATCAAGAACATTTGGCTTAATCAAACATGAGAAGTTAGTTCATTTAGGTTTTACCAACTGAAACAATTCAATGAAGTTGGTCCAACTGTTTATTTTTTTCAGTGTATTTTGAGTTTACACTGAGCTGATCTGGTTTCTCTTCTGTTATTAACACCAGAACCTTTCAAACTGAGCTTTTAGGTGAAAAACATCCATCAGACTCTAATTTAAGCTGATTTCCAGCCTCAGTGAAACTCTATAATGTTGTTCTGTGTGTGTGTGTGTGTGTGTGTGTGTGTGTGTGTGGGGTCAGTGTTAAGCAGAGGTGTGAAAGATAAAGTCAGTGTGGTGTCACCTTCTCCTCAGTCTGGCTCTTGGGGGCCTCTGACAGTCTGTGCATCCATGGACCCCACTTATAGTTATTAAAATAAACACGGAAATGTGACGACGTCTCTTATTGCAGCTCGTTAATGACCCCGGCTACATAACGCAGACGCGGCCGCAGACGGGCAGAGATAGTCTCTATGACGCCCAAACTGGAAAGGGATTAGATTCATAGAAAACCAGGCCCTGGACCGGAGCGTAAAACCCTCAGAGCACAGCAGGGTGCCAGAGTCTGATGCTTTGGATTACCGCAACTAAAACGACAACAGCAACCAGAGAAAATCAACTCTCACTGTGTTTACTCCAGGTTATGAAACACACATGGTTTCACATCTTCTTTTGGGAATTTGTCCTGGAATAAAACATCAGATTTCTCATGTCTGTGTGCAGATTTCAAAGAAATCAAAGCGTCACCAGGAATCGAAGTTTCTTCCTGAAACCATCTGCCCCAGTTTTTATCTGACACACTTTTTCAGTTCATGTTCTTCAGGGTGAAACGAGACAAAGCTCAGGTTCAAACCCGGGTTCAACCTTCAGCCCGACCTTAACAAATAACACGTAACCTGCTCCTGTTTTAGCCTAAGGAGATATTTCACTGGTCCATCTGGGAAAGAGCCGTTAAAAATTGTTTTCAGAGGCGGGATTTTCAAGAAAAACAGCAGCTTGTGATTGGACGACTGTTCTGCTCAACAAACTCATCACTGACCAATACACATCAAACCACAGTATGACAAACCTAACACGCCAGATAGACAGTTCATACGGCCGCCACAGAGATATTTCATTGGTCCGTTTTTTGCCGTTTTGCAAAAGCATCGTTTCCTGTCTGAAAGGCTTTAAGAGACGTTTTCTGTTCTTCTTACAAAGAAGAATTTGAGTCACTTTCTGATAAAACTGCAGATATTGTCGCAAACATTCAGGTGCTTCCTGCTGCAGATCCCGCCTCTCTTCTCTGATTGGTCTGGTCAATATTGGACCGAGTGAAATCGTTTGTCAATGGAGCTTGACCAGATGAATCTGCAGGATTTTAGGAAATGAATCAAGCAGCTCCCTCTGCTCTGAAAAGTTACGTCTTTTAGCTTCGAGCTCATATTGTAGTTTAAATATTTCTATTGAGGCATCGTTACTAAAAAAATCAATATTAAAGACATTCTCTTTTTTTAAATAAATCAAATTACAGGTTTCCTGCAGGTTTTGGTTAAGACTTTTTAAGATTTCATTAATTCCACTTTTAAAGCATGTGTGTCACTTATGGGGACCTATTCAAGTTTTTTTTATTTGTCTGTTTATTGAACATAAAGTGATCCTCAGTGCTCTCTGTTCAACCGCTTATCTCGGATGCAGTTAACAATTTATATCAGCAGCTTGTAAAACAGAATCCACTCAACATCTACTCCTCAAAAAGTCACACACAAAATTAAATAAATAAATAAAGCATGGACAAATCCTGCCCTGAAAAATTTAAGACCTTTGAGTAATTTAATTAAGACCAGAACATGACATTTTAATGACTTTACGACTTTTTAAGATTTTTTTAATGATGCGTAGGAATCCTACAATTAGGAAAAATAAAAATAATGGACAAACATACGCACAAACGTCCGCATCTTTGGCGCGCTTTAAAGAGGTGTGCTAAAGGGAATGCACGAGCATGTGCGCAGCCACGGCGTGTACATGATGCATCATGCATGGCGTTTGATCAACGCGACTACTTCTCTTTATAATCATTTTAAACAATGGCGGGGTGTTGGAGGGCTGTGTCAGTCCAAAAAAACTTAAGAGAAACCAAAAAGTGAGTAAAGTTGTAACAATATTCTCGAATCTGCTGACTCTGATGAAACTGGGCCGTGCGTTTTAGCTTTTAGTACGTATTTTAGCACTTTTTCATTTCATAAATGAGTCTATTTAAATCTTATTTAGCTATGACATAAGGGTAAATAACAAGCCTCTTACCATCTTATATCCATCAAAAAGTGTCATTGAAACCTTATTTTAGAAAGTCGAAGCTGTGTGAACCAGTTTTGAGCAGTTACGATCAGAAAAAGCTGATCAGAAAATCTGAAATTACACAGATACTGGACTGGATTCTTGTTATCTGAGTGTGAAAAATGGTTGGTGATTTAAACTGGAGTTTTAACTTTACAAATTACAGACATGGTGGACTCACACAGGATTAAAACCATAGACGCCCAATTATTACAAGTTATTAGAAACTAATCCTATTCAAATGGGGGTATATTTTACAGTTAAGGCATTAAAAGATGTTGGTAAAAGTTTGGAAATCTTCACATTTCAAACTTCCCTCTTCAAACTCTAAACTTCATATTTTCAAAAACCGATCTGTGGACAAACATGCATCAAATGCTTCACTGCTTGGGGCAGATGTTTGAGCGACGTGGGGGCTTTGCGTCTCCACAGCTGTCCTGCAGCCCCCCCCCCCTCCCTTTCTCTCAACCCTCCGTGCTATAACACCGCCCCCACATTCCCAGAAGCCTCAGCAGAGGCCGTGATGGTGGGGCCTTTAGCGGGTAACTTCCTGTGGAGAGCAGGAAACAATTTGACATGGGGATTAGACAGCTCGAAGAATGGGGGGGGGTAAGAAGGGGGGGGCACAGACGGCACCTCCAGGACTCCACATCAGCAGCAGCGACCAGAGAGGAGAAAGAGCTCAGTGTTCGCAGGTTCCTGCATCAAAACGCCGTCAGTATCAGGAGTCAAAGAGAATCACAGATTCATACAGGGAGAATAAACTGACAGTTTCTAAGAGGGGGGAGGGTTTTTCATCATATTCCCCCTCCAGATTTCATTTTAAAGCACATACAGAGTCTAGAAAGCATATTGGTGTTTGCACCGTTTGCCTGCAGGCTTTAATAAAGCGGTGACTGTGTAAAGTCAATAAGAGCCTGAAACAAAGCGCGATTCCTGCCAATAACCAGACGAGCCGTTCGATACCGACCACCACTGACTTTCACCGGCGGCTCAGTGAGTGTGAGCGACTTTCACAACTTAAACCCATCACTACTCAACCACAGCATCACAATGACAGTTATTCTGATGTTGAACACAAAGTTTATATGACATCATTGAATAAAAGAGAAGTAAAGGTTTTCTTTAAACCGACCAAACAGGTGAAGCAGATAAACTGGGTCATGGGTTTGTCACTGAAGCTACACACCCACAGAGTCGTGACAGGAGCTGCACAAAATCACAGCAAGTCTTTCATTTCTGGCAGTTACTGTACCTTTAAATATAACATTGCTTATGAATTTAACAAATACAAGTTTACCACATGTGCTTTTAAGAGTGACATACTCATGCAAATGTGATTAATCTGCTTTTATCCCTATAATTAAGAATCTTAACACCGTCACTGACATCAGGCATATTTTAGAAAAATATAACTAATTCTTGTGTTAGGACAAGCAACAAAGCAAGAAAGGACAGAAATAAACATTAGCACAAACATATTAGCTCTTGTTTTATCATTAAACTCATGTTTTAGCCTTTAGCATGTTTAAGCCTTTAGCTCATGTTTTAGCCTTTTGCTCATGTTTCTGCCTTTAGCTCATGTTTAAGTGTTAAGTTTGTGTTCTAGCCTTTAGCTTTTGTTTTGTCAATTTATTGGCCTCTAGTCCATGTTTTAGCTTTTAGCTTGTGTTTAAGTCTTTGGCACCTGTTTTAGTTTTTAGCTCATTTTCAGCCTTTAGCTCCTGTTTTAGCCTTTAGCTCATGTTTAAGCCTTTAGCTCATGTTTAAGCCTTTAGCTCATGTTTAAATCTTTAGCCCATGTTTTAGCCTTTAGCTCATGGATAAGTCTTTGGCTCATGTTTAAGCCTTTAGCTCATGTTTTATTATTTAACTCAAGCTCTAGCCTTTAGCCCATGTTTTAGCCTTTAGCTCATGTTTCAGCCTTTAGCCCATGTTTTAGCCTTTAGCTCATGTTTAAGCCTTTAGCTCATGTTTTATCATTTAACTCGTGTTTTGGCCTTTAGCTCATGTTTTATTATTTAACTCATGTTTCTGCCTTTAGCTCATGTTTAAGTGTTAAGTTTGTGTTCTAGCCTTTGGCTTGTGTTTTATCTCATGTTGTAGCCTTTAGCTTTTGTTTTGTCAATATATCAGCCTCTAGTCCATGTTTTAGCTTTAGCTTGTGTTTTAGCGTTTGGCACCTGTTTTAGTTTATAGCTCGTTTTCAGCCTTTAGCTCCTGTTTTAGCCTCTAGCTCCTGTTTTAGCCTTTAGCTCCTGTTTTAGCTTTGTATTAGCCTCTAGCTCATGTTTTAGCCTCTAACTTGTGTTTTAGCCTTTAGCTCTTGTGTTAACTTTGTGTTCTAGCCTTAAGCTTGTGTTAGCTCATGTTGTAGCCTATGGCTCATTTTTTAGCCTTTAGCTTCTGTTTTGTCAATGTTTTTGCCACGAGCTTGTGTTTCAGTGTTTGGCACCTGTTTTTGTTTTTAGCTCGTTTTCAGCCTTTAGCCTGTGCTCTATCTCTCTCCTGTTTATCTTTCTTCTTCTCTTCAGCTCCTGTTTCCACCGTTTCTCCTGAATAAATCACAGAAAAGTTGTCATCTAAAAGTGTTGTTTACTGTCAGTCAGAGAAAGTTTCCTCAGGTTTAGAGAGAGATTGACTTTATCTCTGTGAGCTCTCTCTCCTCTTTGTCAGCAGCTCTCTCTCCTCCTCCGAGCTCAAACTCAAATCTGTCTCACATCATCACTTTCTCACTTTCTGACTCCTGAAGTTTCCTCTCGTGGCCGAGGGTCAGAGCCCAGAACAAACTGTACCAGAAGGAAAGTGTACGCTCCAAAAAGTCCTGTTTTTTTTTGTTTTTTTTTGTCACCGTTTTGTTCCGTCTGCTTTCTCTATAGCTCCTTTCTTCTTTAACGACTTTGCACTGACAAAAAAGTTGACATTTTCTGGAGCGGGCTGCCAGGCTGTGACGGCTGAAAGGGACCAATGTGTGCGAGTTTGTTTCATGTGAGCTTCATGTGTGAGAGCATGAAATATGTGGGAGTTTGGCTGTTTGATCAGTGAATGAACCAAAAAGCTCATCACTCCATCATGAAAGTCTCACCCCCCC